>CM035806.1:50962572-50976975 GCA_020466095.1 Chlorops oryzae | reverse complement strand
AAAATTCAAACAACTGAAGACCTCACACAAAATTGATGGTAGCTCCAAAACTACACCTAGGAAAAAATAGAAAAAAAATATTTTTGGTATTACCAATGCCACTCTTATTCGTAATAATGAATGAAATCGCGGGACCAGACGAAAATATTTAATTTGTTGAGCTGTGTAATAGGTAATAATTTCAGACTCGTGTTTTTCTACCCAAAATTTGTCATATCTGAACTTTTGAGTGGAAAAAAAAATAGTGGCATTAGAGGGTTAAACAGGCACGAGCATGACCCAAATTTCGAATTCATATGCCGTAGCCTACCTTCAATTCGAGTGCGAATAGTTAAAGTTATTCTGCACTTTCCGCAGGCACCTCCTTATAACTATTCCATGTTCAAAGTATTTTCCGAATTTGAAATCATTGATTCCATCACACATGCAAAAACGTTACGCCAAAACGTTTAAATCTTTCGGTCGGCTGTATGGAGGTGTGGTTTTACCATTTCATCGGCAATTTTTTAAGTCTTTAATTACAGTACCTAATTCGAATCATTAAAAAAATATGAAGTTTTGATATAAATATAATTATTATTCTCTGGATTGGTTTATTTGATTTCAGGACGTAAAGGTGGGCACACCACACCCATTTTCAATGAGAATGATCCTCGAACATAAGAGCCTACCTAATTTCGACGCGTACCTATACAGAAAAAAAAGATTGCAAATGAATATGGTATTTGGCATGCTAGTACAAATAAAGTATTTAAACTCAATAAGAAAAAAGTTGCCTCGAGCTAAAATAAGAAAAGACGTAAAATTGCAATTTGCCGAATTGATTTTGCGCAGCATGTGTAGTTGAAACAAAAGCAAAGCTGCTCTTGACAAGAAAATACAACAATTTTATATGCCCCGAATCGAATATTTGTTAAGTTAAATGAGTTTCTTTTGAAAATACTAATTCAAAGAATTTTGGTAAAATCAAATACATACATATTTAACTTAAACAATGAAAACTATTTATGTCAAATAAAAAAGGGACGAATTTGCTTTTAAGATAAACAAAATTTTTGCATTTCAACTTGCACGTGCTGTTGAATTCGACGTATTCTTTAAGAGCAAATTTCATTACGCACGTATTTAAACAAGTAAGGGTGTTATAGTCAGGCGAGCCTGACAATAAAATACCCGACACAGACACACATGTTTAAATAATTTTTGAACCACGCCCAAAAAACAGGACCACTAAGTAAGAATATTCCTGAAGTTTTTAAGGCCATTAGGGGCCCCATATACCGACGTTTGTTAAATTTCTTTATGAAAACCGCCCCTTTTCCACGCCCATTAAAATTTTTTTTTTTTTTGCAATTCTAATCGGAGGCTTAAATATACACTCAAATTTTAAGTTTAATTGAAATATGTTGAAAAAGTCCGATTTTGAGGCAGTTTTGGGATTTTTGTGACAGACCCTAGTACTGCAGGTACCCTTAATAATGGACCGACCAAGGAAATATTTTGGGAGGATGTTTATGGCTACAACCCAAGCAGCAAAATAGAGCGATTCGACCAGCAGCAAGTCGAATCGACCTATTTTGGTTGAAAATACCCTATTTCTGACCTATTTTCCGGCCTTAAATATGACCTAACTTAAAAAGTCCGTTTCGAAGGTCCAAATTACCTCTATTCTACCTATTTCATGACTTCAAAGTCGCTTCGACTTCCAAGTCAATTTTTGGTCGAAAATAGGTAAAAAATTCCCTATTGAGTGACTTAAAATTGACTTAACTTTGAATTCCAAATTAGGTAATTTTTCAAGGCAAACAGACCAATTTTTTGACTAAAATTTCGACTTTAAAGTCCGTTTGACTTATAGGGCGAAATAGGGTCAAAAGTTGACTTATTTTGTTGCATGCTTCGACTTCAAAGTCGAGCGGACTTGATTTTTGGACTTCATAGTCGGTTTGACTTTAAAGTCGAAATAGGTCAAAATAGGTCGAGCTCCGCCATGTTTTTCGAATGGCAAATTGAGAATTATTTTTCTGCATATGTTTTTTCTTTAAGAAAAACAATTTTTTTCAAGCAATATTTATTTAATTTCCAATCAATGAGAAAGCCCCTTAAAAATGAAGAAGTAGAAGGAACACTTTCACCGAAAAAATCCAGCAGGCATATGTTTTTGGGACTTATTAAGCGCAAAAATAATTTTTAATGAAGTCCATATTTTATTTATTATTTATTTCTTAAGACACACGAAGAAGAAAATCTCTCGTTCATTTCTGCTTTCGAGTAATACGAATGACTGAGTAAGATATTATGTATTTATATCTTTCTCTGTTACTCTCTCTCTCTCACTTTTTTCGTTTCCTTTTTACGTTCTCTTTCGTTTTTACTCATAAGTCCCAATTAGGTCGAAAATTGGTCATTGCGACTTCTTTTCGACTAATATTAGGTAAACGGACTTCTTTTCGCCCTGACTTTGAAGTCGAAATGCCCTATTATGACCTATTATTACCGCCAATCGACTTCCAATCTATTCCCCACTTACGTCGACTCGACGTAATTTCGACCTATTTAGGTTAGGTCAAGTAAATATTCTGACCTAATATAGGTAAGAATTTACCAATTTTCGACCTATTTTGCTACTTGGGAAAGGAATCATAAGTGCCAAATTTCGTGCAAGTCCCATTTGTATTTCGGGTGTAGGGGACAAATTTTGAAAAACGCCCTTCTGCCACGGCCCACTTTTTAAATTTTTGGAAATCGTATTACTTGTCTTGAAACATGTTCAAATATCAAATTTCATCAAAATATCTTGAAGGACTTCGATTTTAGAGCATTTTTTGTGATTTTCGTAACAGACCCTAGTACTGGAGGTACCCCTAAAAATTGTCCGATCGAGTCCATTCTCGAACTTGGTCTTACTCATGCGCCTGTGAGTTTGCATACCAAATTTTGTCAAGATAGCTCAACTCCTTCGATAAGATAACTGTATACAGACAGACAGACGGACAGACAGACGGACATGTCTAAATCGAATCTCCTGGTGTGCTGATCATTTCTATATATATTTTGTATAGTCTATCTCGACTGGTTCTGGGTGTTACACACAACCACACAAACGCAATATACCCTCGACACAGAGTGTGTAACTCAATTGCTAGGAAATTTTAATATGAAACAAGTAAGAAAGCTAAAGTCGGTCAAGCCCGACTTTGAAATACCCAGCGTCCCGACATTTGAGCGCACTATGTTTTGCTTCTCTATTTGTGGGCGTGGCAGTGGGAGGGCAACATAAATTATTTCCCTACACCTTTCATTCGCCTTGGTGAACCTATGTTGCGAATTTGAAGCTTCTACGCCTTTTACTTCGGAAGTTACGAAAAATCTTTATTTGTGGGCGTGGCAGGGGCGGGACACAACAAATTTTTTCCTACACCTTTCATTCGCCTTGGTGAACCTATGTTGCGAATTCGAAGCTTCTACGCCTTTTACTTCGGAAGTAACAAAAAATCTTCATTTGTGGGCGTGGCAGTGGGCGGGCCATAAAAAAAATTTTCCTACACCTTTCATTCGGATTGGTAAACCTATGTTGCGAATTTGAAGCTTCTACGCCCTTTTACTTCGGAATTATGAAAATTCTCTATTTGTGGGCGTGGCAGTGGGCGGGCTACATAAATTTTTGTTCCTACACCTTTCATTTGCCTTGGTCAACCTATGCTGCGAATTTGAAGCTTCTACGATTTTTCCTTCACAAGTTACGATAAGCCCTTATTTTTGGGCTTATTTGTGGGCGTGGCTCACGGAGGGCGGCGTCAATTTTTTTCCAGGCTATGTCCCTTTTTGTAGTTTACCAGTACACCAAATATCAATGGAATGTGTTGAGTGGTTAGCAAGTTACAAGCATTTTACTGAAAACACATTATATTCATTTGTGGGCGTGGCAGTGGGCGGATGTCTCCCATTTTTACTTAGGATCATACTCGGATCCCGATATACCTGTGTGTCAAATTTCGACTTGATTGGTCCAGCCGTTTCGGAGGAGATCCGACCACGGACGGACGGGACAGACGGACAGACGGACAGACGGACGGACGGGACGGACGGACGGACGGACGGACGGGGACGGAACGGACCCAGGACGGACAGACGGACAGACGGACAGACGGACATGTCTAAATCGATTCAGTTTTTGATCCTGATCATTTCTATATATTATATGTCTATATCTCCGGAGCTTAATTCTCCCTGTTACAAGATTTGCACAAAACTAATATACCCCGCTTACGCTGGGTAAAAAAAATCATTGCGCCCGCACTTGAAAATGGGTTGGCCAGCCCCCCACCGCTCTAAGCCTTTCCGAGCACTAAAGCTGTGCAAAGTCGCTTTATCGTAATCGTAAGCTTATAAGATCCAATTGCAAACCTCATTAATCCTCATTAAGAGCTTGAAAAATAATCACTTGTTGAATACCTATGTATATTAGACAATCATTTTCTCCCATTTCTCTCAATTCTTTTTCTCATATATGTATATCCTTTGGGCTCCATCGAATTCCCCTAAACTTACACTTTCCACAAATGGTGTGCGCAAAAATGTATGAGAAAATATGGAAATTTAGGAAACTTAAAGCAATTTCAAAACGAAGCTCCTCGTTCAGGAAAGCTGAGTCAAGATATAACAAGATATAACTAGCCATATACAACAGGTTCCATCCCAGCTTCCAAAAATATCTTTTTTTTGCATGAATAGCTTGCTTTAAAACTTTTTATTCCTGTAAGGTTTTTAAATATTATATAAATGTTATGTTATTATTTGTAATAAAATACAAAAATATATAAAAAAAACAAATTTACACCCGCCTGACCGGGGATCTAACCCGCCAACCTGCTGATACAAAATACGAGTGCTTGCCAAATACAATTTTATTGTTAAAACAAATAGCAACTGCTATTGGGTACATTTCGAATGCAAATTCTATTTGTGGTAAGGTTAAAATCATTTAGTTTTACTAGGTTTATTTTCTGTGTAATTGTTTCCGCCGTTTAGGAAGAAACACATAATCACAGACAGACGCACGGACGATCCCGAAAAGGGATTCATTTTTTATTAATACACCCTTATGAAGCCCACTGTGCTTAGCAAAAAAAAAAAAGAATCAAAAAATTAAAATGTAACACGTTTTGGAGATTTTGCTATTAAAATCATAGTCCCTGTTTACGTTAAAGGAGATGGAGTAAATTTAAATTGCAACACTGTCAAGGTAAATTCTTCTCGACAGACAATGAAATTAATTTGATACTTATTAAACATTAATTAGCTCTAATTGAGCTTACTGATTTCCCACATACGTGTATTTAGATACGGATAGAGAACATAGAATACTTTTTTGGTCGATGGGTAATGGGTAAAAAGTAAAGTAAGTAAAGTAAAGTAAAGTAAAGTAAAGTAAAGTAAAGTAAAGTAAAGTAAAGTAAAGTAGAGAGTAGAGAGTAGAGGTAGAGAGTAGAGAGTAGAGAGTAGAGAGTAGGAGAGTAGAGAGTAGAGGTTAGAGAGTAGAGAGTAAGAGAGTAGAGAGTAGAGAGTAGAGAGTAGAGAGTAGAGAGTAGAGAGTAGAGAGTAGAGAGTAGAGAGTAGAGAGTAGAGAGTAGAGAGTAGAGAGTAGAGAGTAGAGAGTAGAGAGTAGAGGTAGAGAGTAGAGAGTAGAGAGTAGAGAGTAGAGAGTAGAGAGTAGAGAGTAGAGAGTAGAGAGTAGAGAGTAGAGGTAAGAGTAGAGAGTAGAGAGTAGAGAGTAGAGAGTAGAGAGTAGAGAGTAGAGAGTAGAGAGTAGAGAGTAGAGAGTAGAGAGTAGAGAGTAGAGAGTAGAGAGTAGAGAGTAGAGAGTAGAGAGTAGAGAGTAGAGAGTAGAGAGTAGAGAGTAAGAGTAGAGAGTAGAGAGTAAGAGTAGAGAGTAGAGGAGTAGAGAGGTAGAGAGTAGAGAGTAGAGAGTAGAGGTAGAGAGTAGAGAGTAGAGAGTAGAGAGTAGAGAGTAGAGAGTAGAGAGTAAGAGAGTTAGAGAGTTGAGAGTAGAGAGTAGAGAGTAGAGAGTGAGAGTAGAGAGTAGAGAGTAGAGAGTAGAGAGTAGAGAGTTAGAGAGTAGAGAGTAGAGGAGTAAGAGTAGAGAGTAGAGAGTAGAGAGTAGAGAGTAGAGAGTAGAGAGTAGAATAGAGAGTAGAGAGTAGAGAGTAGAGAGTAAAGAGAGTAGAGAGTAGAGAGTAGAGAGTAGAGAGTAGAGAGTAGAGAGTAGAGAGTAGAGAGTAGAGAGTAGAGAGTAGAGAGAGAGAGTAGAGAGTAGAGAGTAGAGAGTAGAGAGTAGAGGTAGAGAGTAGAGAGTAGAGAGTAGAGGTAGAGAGTAGAGAGTAAGAGTAGAGAGTAGAGAGTAGAGAGTAGAGAGTAGAGAGTAGAGAGTAGAGAGTAAGAGTAGAGAGTAGAGAGTAGAGAGTAGAGAGTAGAGAGTAGAGAGTAGAGAGTAGAGAGTAGAGGTAGAGAGTAGAGAGTAGAGAGTAGAGAGTAGAGGTAGAGAGTAGAGAGTAGAGAGTAGGAGTAGAGAGTGAGAGTAGGAGTAGAGAGTAGAGAGTAGAGATAGAGAGTAGAGAGTAGAGAGTAGAGAGTAGAGAGTAGAGAGGTAGAGAGTAGAGAGTAGAGAGTAGAGAGTAGAGAGTAGAGAGTAGAGAGTAGAGAGTAGAGAGTAAGAGTAGAGAGTAGAGAGTTGAGAGTAGAGAGTAGAGAAGTAAGAGAGTGAAGTGAAGTGAAGTGAAGTGGAAGTGAAGTGAAGTGAAGTGAAGTGAAGTGAAGTGAAGTGAAGTGAAGTGAAGTGAAGTGAAGTAAAGTAAAGTAAAGTAAAGTAAAGTAAAGTAAAGTAAAGTAAAAGAAAGTAAAGTAAAGTAAAGTTGAGTGTAGAGTTAGTGTGTGTTGTGGAGAAGGGAAGGGGAGTAGAGGTCGAGTCTGGACTAGCAGAGTGGAATGGAGTGCCAAACTGAGCCGAGCTTAATACCACAACAATTCATTTCATTTGCTCAATTATTGATGGTGCTTTCAATTGTAAATTGAATTCACTTTTCCGAACCTCCGCATGCAAAATGCAACGTGCGAATTCGACGTTGAGCATTGTTATAACTGTCAAATTGGCACAATTCATTTAGGCCATCTGAATTGGCAATCGATATGACTTGTTTTTACATTAACATCTGCAATTCCCAAATGCATTCATCAATCAACTGTGAAGCAAATAAAACGTATGTAGGCATGCATTCACAATTTACATTTTTATGTACGTATGAATTACACGTATTCGTGCGTGAAACTGAATACGAACACGATAAAATGAGCTTCCCAGAGTGTTACATACATACATAATAAATTTCAGCATGTGTAATACGTTAATGGAAGCAAAGCGATGGATGGGTTTTTCGAATATATCAAAAAAATATTATTTTGCATTAAGAGGAACCCGAATTTCAACTTCTCATTGCATTTTATATTCTAAAAGTTATGTATGTATGTATGTGAGGCAACTGTTAGAAGCTATTTGTATTAAGTGCAAAATTGCATAGAGTTTAAATCGATAGAAAAACGAACGAAAAAGTAAGATTCAACAAGGTTTGGTTTTTTTCAACATTATTTGTTTATTTGCCGTTCGATCACATTTTTGACAAGTTTTGGATCAATTTTCTCAGGTCTGAGTTTCTTCGACCATATCTCCGTAAAATTAAGGTCTATAGTAGCTACGTTGGTTTCGTTTTAAAGACAGTTTTATGACCAAAAATATCTGGAAGCTAATGTATCTAAAAAAAATGAGATTAAAGCTGAGAAATTCTAAGTTTTATCATTGAAGTCGGAAAAATCGCATATAAATTTTTTTCAAACTTGCAATCCGCTTGCGCGATATGAAGTTTGAATTTTTTTTTACACAGAATTATTTTTCATACAAAAGAAAACAAAATATAACTATAGAAACGCAATCACAGAACTTTTTTTCCATACACGAAGGACTTTTTATAATGCTGCCATTCACGTCGCGACGTTCCCGCCCTTCTTCGCTTTGCTTTACATACTAAGAAACCTTTAGCCCATGCTACATATTCAGCACCAAGGTTGTGTACCTAAATTATTTTGAGCATCAAAGCAATTCAATTACGAAATTTTATCAATGTTCCAATGCTCCAATGGAAGTCAGTAAATTTTTCAAAAAGTGAAAATTTCCTTAAAAGTTTAGTTACACAGACACATGAAATTTACTAATTAATATGCATTTCTTTGAAAGCAGCAACGGCAGGAAACGGCATTCCAAGATTGTTGTAGGCGAAAAACAAGTTTCAGAGAACAGAAAACAGAAAGCAGAACACTCAAAATACAAAATAGAAAAAGAGAAAATAATAAAAAATCTCTAGAAATTTATACAACTTCCTCGAAAATATTTCTTACGTGCATTGGAAAATCTTGTTCAAGTTTCAAAAACTTCATATGCAAAAAATAAAGTTTTAATTTCCCTATCTCGACCAGAAAGTTTTTCGGAACATAAAAAAAATAAAAAATAAAAAAATAAATGTAAATACAGTCGAAACTCTCAATAACGAATTTCAAGGGACCGGCAAAAATATTCGTTGCACAGAGAATTCGTTATTAGGAGAAAAAAGGTACTAAAACTGTAGGCAAAATGCCTTGAGAGAAATTCGCTATAGAGGATTTCGTTATAGAGAGAGTTTCAAATATCAAAAATAAAAATACAAAAAAATAACAATTTTAATCCGAAAGAAAATGGAATGGATTGGAATAGAATACAATAAAGAAAGCTCTCATCAATAGCCCAAGAAAAGGCCCATTAATTTCATTCATTCGTAAAAAAAAAAAATATTCAAATGGGAAACCATTTGATTGAATGTTTTCATTCGCCGTGAAAGGACGAAGAAAAAAAATTATAAAAAGAATGAAACACGAAAGAAAAAAATTTGGTTTGAATAATGAAAAAAAAGAATTTTTTTTTCGTTACAAAAACAAAAGGAAAATCATTCAAATGGAAAAAATTTCAAAACTGAGAATCGTGTAGAAGAAGTGTTTTCATTATCAAGGTTATCAGACGAAGAAGGTAATCTTAAATTTCATTAGAAAGGACAATCTATTCACTTTAATATACAAATTTAAATTCTTTCGAGCTTTCGCCTTCTAACGAAGAACAAAAGCTCTAGTTAAGATCTTTCATTTAGATTTGTTGTTGTCGTTGCGACCCTTAAAATACAGTTCAAAAAAAAAATAACGAGTGCGAAACTTAATGGTTGGTGTTCCCAGAATATGTCATAATTTTTCTTTGCTTTTAGCTAAAATTCTCCGATTGGCCAAAAATATGGTTGTATATAAGGATGCTTCAATATGGAAACTAATTAGGGACTTCAAAAGCGCTAATGCGTCACGAGTTGCGATATGACGAACAGTGGGGAAGCCTCATACATTTCTTGGAAAAAAGTAGAAGGAGTAGTCCAATGAAAGTTAAAATTGGCACACTTGGTTTTATGAATGTAACTTTAGAAAAAAACAAAAAATTGTCAAAATTGGTCAAACCCCTAAGGGTACCTCTCATATACCCATAGTTAAAGCTATGTATGGTAGCTACATCTAAAAGTCAACCGATTTTAACAAAACTCAGTCAGAATATTGGCTATGCAAAAATATGGATGTACGCCAAAAATTATTCAAATCGGTCAGACCCTAGTGGTGCCCCCTATAGGCCCATGGCTATAGCTAAAATGCGTTGCAGTGTGCATGACTCCGTTAGCTAATTTGTAAGTTTTTCAAAATATTGCTCAAAAATTGGGGATTTTTATTGCTGAAACTGAAAGAAGAGACTCTTACCTTTCACTTTTTTGCAGTGAGCCGATGTAAGTAGACGTAGCTACCTTTTTTTTTTTTTCTCCAACGAAAATTGCAAAAACTTCATTTTTTAGTCCAATTTTGTATCGCACATAGGTATCTATTCAACCACTTACGTTAATCAGTTAGTTAATATTTTTTGTGAAAAATGAAATGCTTTATTTAAATAATAATATCAATCAAACCGCATAAAATAATATTTCTTCCATATACACGTTACTAAATTACATGCAAATTTTCATTAGTTTTTGCCGTACAATTTTCAGCTGAACTCGCATAAATCTTTTGAAGGCAAAATATAACATTTTTGAGAAACCAATTTCAAATTTCTTTTAGTCAAACTATCCTTTATCAAACTGAATCATTAGAGTTTTGAATAGCATTAGTCGAAAAAGTGACTTTTTCCCGCAAGTTCCCCACTGTGTGACGTGGCGACGAAATGTGGCCATATCCGCCGTATCTTTTTTTCTCAGAAACCGATTTAAATATGAACCACGCATCGGATTTTCGGTTTCTTTGGCTTTAAACTCTTAGAAATCTCCTCTTTAATTTAAGATACTCAGAGATTGAATAATAGTTTTTTTCTAAAATCAAATATGAGGATTTGAAACCCATTAAAAATCACACATATTTCGTTTTGCGTTTATTGACCTACAGCGGCCGAACAATTGAATCGATTTCATAGATATAAATGAGAGATATATTGCATTTTTATTCTTCTTTCATATGAAACCAAGATCATTAAAATTGGTTGAAGCCCAATGGGGGACGACGACTAAACTCTTTTATACTATAGACAAAAATTTTAGAGACCGTTACAATTTTTTTCTGCTTCGGTATTCAGTAACCTACAACTAGAATAATATAATGGCACAACTTGGAAAGGCCCATGAAAAGCATTATTATGTAGAGTGTAGTGTTATAAACAGAGTGATGATAGTTATTTTTCCCTTATACACAGGCTCCAATTTATGGGGTAGTAAGCTGGGCGAATGCCCAGAGCGGTATTCTGAGCGATGGTAATTTCACAGGCATATGGGAAAACAGTACCCCATTCAGTAGGCCATCATAGGGGCAGCAAATATTGGTTTTGCTCAGAGTGGCGAAAAAGCTGGATCAGGCGCTGCCTTCATATATAAGCATCTACCCACGCAGCTGCGCCTAATTCACTTACAAAAGGGGGACGATAACCACTCCAATTAGCAAGCAAAGAAATATTTGATAAAACTTTATTCCCAGGAATCTACAGATTTGACATCGATAATACTATACAATATATCAACCTCGGTAAATATCAATATCAAAAAATATATTTTTTTTATACGAACGATTTCTCCTAAGAACTAAATAAACCTTCCTTGGCAAAAAAAAATTTGAAGGGAAATAATTTAAATATAATGAAAAATAAAATCAAATAAAATAAAATCAAATAAAATAAAATCAAATAAAATAAAAATCAAATAAAATAAAATAAAATCAAATAAAATAAAAATAAAATCAAATAAAACAAAATAAAATAAAATAAAATAAAATAAAATAAAAATAAAAATAAAATAAAAATAAATTAAAGTAAAATTAAATAAAATAAAATAAACAAAAAAATGTTTTAATAAAAAGAGTCCCCAAAATTAAAGTCAAAACAATTCCAATGAAATGTTTTTCTGCAGACCGCTTAGCCGCAGCAATAACCTAAATGTGCATGTGCCAAACCAGACATTGTTCGATATAAATTCGAAAAGTTTTGAGAAGTTTACAACTTTTGTGAATCGAGATAAAAATCAACAATAGGAACGAACTTGCGACGAATGTTCAAATTGGTGTAACAATTTTGCCCGCAATGTCTACCAGGCACTTTTTCAATGATATATGTACATATGTAGAACAGTTAAAATATTTCGTAGCAAAAAATTTAAAAAATAAAATAATCAAATATATGTATATAAAAACAAATAAAAAAAAAAGTTGGCAGTTATGGAACTGCCGTTGGAAGTGAAAACATAGAATGTGTATTGAAGTTTGAAATGCATAATATTTGATTTAAAATTATTAAAATCAATCTGGATTTTTACATTTAATGAGACTCAGAGAAACAATTATAGGCATGTTATATGTAAAGTATTTTATTATTAAAATATATTGCTGGCTGCACAAAGTTTTAACAATTAATTACACTGCTCAACACTAAATTTTCCTTTGACTTGAAACCAATTTTTTTTTTGTCGTATTTGTTTCGCTGAAGCAAAATATATGCTTTAAGTTTGAAAGTTAGCTCGCGTTTTTTAAATATTCGCTAGGAAAGGTTTTGCGATTTTTTGTCAATATTTTTTAGTCGTTGTTTTATCGTTCGACCGTTTCAAAAAATTTAATTCATATAAAAGAAGAGTAAATATACATGAAATCGGTTCAACAGCTTAGGAGCTATAGGGCGATACAGGCAAAAATTTTAAGAAATTTTTAACAACTTTGTACAAAAACTTGATTTCAAGCCCATATAATTTCCGGAGAAGATTCGGTATTCAGGTTTAGGCTATCTTAAGTAAATGAGTGGATTTCTAAGAGCATTTCAAGACCCAGAAAAAGAAAATCCGATGAGTTGTTCATATTTGAATTGGGTTTTTAGAAAAAATGAGACGAGTTTTTTTCGCCAGAAAATATTTTATATATTTTAGCTTCATTTGATTTTTCATCGTCGTCTCTATCATTATCCGAGGACACCGGAGATACAATATGTACAATACAATATGTTGCATGCCCAGTGACAATACTAAGAATCACAACGTCGAGCTTTCGTTTTCTATTAGTACCCAGCGGCCAAAGTGCTGCTTACAGAAGCGATGAACCGTCCCAGCGGCCAACAATGCCTACCGCCTACAACCGCCTACCACATGTTCAATTTCGGTGCTATGATTCGATGTGTACATAAGGGAACGTGTCCAAACTACGTGAACCATTTTTTACTACTTTTTACCCCCTCCCCCCCTCGGTGACAATCCTTAGAATAATTTAAGTGACCAATTTGTCCAAGTGTAGTACTTTCAGGACCCCCTTCCCCCCCTAAAAGGGTCACGTAGTTTGGAAACGTTCCCTAAAAACGTTCATAGGAAAAGTGCTTAGCGCATTGAGATATCCTGAGCATTTAAAAATTATATGTAAACACATTGGCATGACTATGTCGCTCCACCTCGCAGACACTCTCATGCTGAGCATATCACCGAGGCGTCCGCAATGAAAGACGCTTGGACTTGTTCACCGCCGACACTATATGCTGCTGGGAACATACATACACGCATTGTTGAGCAGATATGACTCATGGCTGCCACAGTTGGCGTTTTAACGCAAAACTGACACTATATTTTACAGTCGGCGGTGTGGCTCGTTTTCATTGTATTTGGCTCTTTTTTGGCTTTATTACGCCACGACAAAAATTACTCAGTGACCAATTCAAAGCAAAAAATTTTCGGTGCAAACACTCAAAATAATTTAGATTTAGCGGACCTAATCCACATCACAAAATTTTTGTTTTACAATATACATACATATATACATGTAATATAAGTGTTGGACCCTTTTAATTCCCATTGGCTCTTTTTGAATCGCTGTGGCACTTTTATATCTTTTTAAATGGCAACCGTTTGCATACTCTCTTTGCGCTGTAGTGAGAAAGAAGATCGAATGAACTGAGAGAACCGAAGTCAAAGTGAGAAACCAAGAGCGAGTTGAATCAAATCCCAGTCGGAATATGCAATGTTTAGCTATTACTATTTTTGCAATAGTTTCTAGGCGGAATTTGTCGTTCAAAATTATAATTGCGATGTCATAAAAATGAATGATAGCTATCGTAGAATTTGTTTTTAACCACTCACGAATTTTTAAGACGTAATATTTTTCCTTTGTCATCAATGAATTTCAAAAGAAGATATTCATGGAATATCAAATTGCCGACTGGGGTGTTACGTCGACGAATCACATAAAACTTTTTAGGAATGCTTCTCACTGAAAGCTACGCACACTAATATAGCCGAGATATACGTACACGACGACCGTGACGGTTACAACATATACAAATGCATTTTGAACTTAAAGATTTGCTCCCTGCTCAACGCGCCTATAGAAGTTTTCACTTCAAAAACATGAAAAACAGAAAATGAAATGATTTCGCGTTGGAAAAAATAGGAAAAAGGAAAAAATGTGACATGTTGCTTTGTAAGCACCCGTTGTTGCTCTGACGGTTATTACGAGCTTTATTCATTTGAAATTGATATGACGACGACGAGGACGATGATGATTATGATCTGAATGGCACTATTAAAATGCTGAAGAAAAGCGAAAACCTCTCACAACTCCAACGAGGGGTATAGGTACATCTTAAGTTTTCAAGAAAAACAAAATTTTAATAATAACGAAGCACTCCATTCAAGGCTCAAATATCTTTGACGATTATTTTTTTTTTTAGCTCGATAGGTCTCGGAGAAAATAATGATTCTGCTCTTTATCCAAAATGCAATGCAACTACACCAA
>CM035806.1:50693782-50962472 GCA_020466095.1 Chlorops oryzae | reverse complement strand
CTAAGCAAATAGACGCTATTGCATTTAAAATTGGCAAAAAAAATTTTTTGGATTTTTTTTTAACAAGGGTATTATACGTCCAAATTTTTCGATAAAAAACCCAATACCCCAAAATGTCTTAAAACGCATCAATTTTGCAAATCTTTATTAATTCTAAGGCAAATAGACGCTATTGCATTTAAAATTGGCAAAAAAAAATTTTTTTGGATTTTTTTTTAACAAGGGTATTATACGTCCAAATTTTTCGATAAAAAACCCAATACCCCAAAATGTCTTAAAACGCATCAATTTTGCAAATCTTTATTAATTCTAAGGCAAATAGACGCTATTGCATTTAAAATTGGCAAAATAAAATTTTTTTTGTATTTTTTTAAACAAGGGTATTTTACGTCCAAATTTTTCGATAAAAAACCCAATACCCCAAAATGTCTTAAAACGCATCAATTTTGCAAATCTTTATTAATTCTAAGGCAAATAGGTATTATACGTCCAAATTTTTCGATAAAAAACCCAATACCCCAAAATGTCTTAAAACGCATCAATTTTGCAAATCTTTATTAATTCTAAGGCAAATAGACGCTATTGCATTTAAAATTGGCAAAAAAAAATTTTTTGGATTTTTTTTTAACAAGGGTATTATACGTCCAAATTTTTCGATAAAAAACCCTGTCAGCATTACTCGAGCATAATTTATTGGTTTCAACAAATTAAGACATATAAGGAAAATAACAAAAAAACATTTAATAGAAAAATGCTGAAACTCATGCGCGACGATGTCCGAACTCGTTGACTGCCGAGCGAAGACTGTCTATCTCTCTCCTGTCCCCGACATTCCAATACCCCAAAATGTCTTAAAACGCATCAATTTTGCAAATCTTTATTAATTCTAAGGCAAATAGACGCTATTGCATTTAAAATTGGCAAAAAAAAATTTTTTTGCATTTTTTTAACAAGGGTATTACACGTCCAAATTTTTCGATAAAAAACCCAATACCCCAAAATGTCTTAAAACGCATCAATTTTGCAAATCTTTATTAATTCTAAGGCAAATAGACGCTATTGCATTTAAAATTGGCAAAAAAAATTTTTTTGCATTTTTTTTTAACAAGGGTATTATAAGTCCAAATTTTTCGATAAAAAACCCAATACCCCAAAATGTCTTAAAACGCATCAATTTTGCAAATTTTTATTAATTCTAAGGCAAATAGACGCTATTGCATTTAAAATTGGCAAAAAAAAATTTTTTTGCATTTTTTTTTAACAAGGGTATTATACGTCCAAATTTTTCGATAAAAAACCCAATACCCCAAAATGTCTTAAAACGCATCAATTTTGAAATCTTTATTAATTCTAAGGCAAATAGACGCTATTGCATTTAAAATTGGCAAAAAAAAAATTTTTTGGATTTTTTTTTAACAAGGGTATTATACGTCCAAATTTTTCGATAAAAACCCCAATACCCCAAAATGTCTTAAAACGCATCAATTTTGCAAATCTTTATTAATTCTAAGGCAAATAGACGCTATTGCATTTAAAATTGGCAAAAATAAGCGAATCTGGTGATCACCTGGGAAAATTCCAAATATATGGATTTTCATAGAAAATTTTTAAAAACTCTTTAAATGCCGATATCTTCTTAAATATAAGAGATAGAGCGAAAATAAGCGAATCTGGTGATCACCTCGGAAAATTCCAAATATATGGATTTTCATAGAAAATTTTTAAAAAATCTTTAAGTACCAATATTTTCTTAAATATAAGAGCCAGAGCGAAAATAAGAGAATCTGTTGATCACCTGGGAAAATTCCAAATATATGGATTTTCATAGAAAATTTTTTAAAAATCTTTAAATGCCGATATCTTCTTAAATATAAGAGCTAGAGCGAAAATAAGCGAATCTGGTGATCACCTGGGAAAATTCCAAATATATGGATTTTCATAGACAATTTTTAATAGTTCTTTAAATGCCGATATCTTCTTAAATATAAGAGCTAGAGCGAAAATAACCGAATCTGGTGATCACCTTTCCCTGATCTTAATCCATTTCAGAGACGAAAATCGTAACACACCGGGTGCGTACACAGGAAATTATTCTGGGAGGGGTTTTATTTACTTCAAATTTATACTACTCGTGACTACTTTCTGGTTTCGCTTTGTGATAACTACAATTTCGGGGGGGTTTGAACTCCCAAATCCACCACCTGCGTACGCGCCTGAAACGCTCAATCAGAAATTAGGTCAAACCTTGAATTATCTCTACCAGGACAGTTCCTGAAAGCCATAACAATGCGGTAGTTTCCTCATGCATTCGTTGTCAAGTATTTAGCATATGCCATAAAGCAAATTCACTACTTACCAGCTTTACTACCCAGCACGTCAGCACTCTACTCTAGCTAAGAGAAAACAACATCGAACAAAAGAACAAAACAAAATCAAAAAGCGATAGAATAAAATAGTGCAGCAATTAATCCAATTGAAAATCCAGCCACAAGTCAATTGGCTTCCCAATGCTCAGCGATTCGGCCACTCGGCCACCCGCCGCCAATGAGAGTCAATAAAAGCAAACAATCGTAATCACTGATAAGCAGCCTAGGTATGTTAATGGTCGTTGTAAAAGGAAAATGGAAAATTAAAAAGAAAACACATTCGTACATTTTTGCACATGCGTATGTATGTGTCATGGGTAGTATGGATGCGAGGGGAAAATGAACTAAGAGTAAAACTTAAGAAAGCACAAAAGTTATTTGGCGCTCATTTATACGGGGCTCGATTAAATTGAAAGCACCGAGGCAATTTCAAAGGCAGTTGCAAACTAGAACTCAGCCGATAGTCACGATAGTGCGGGCCCAACAGCATACTTCTCGATAAGTTTTGAAGAAAAAAACGTCTCAAGCACTCAAAGAGATAAATGAGCGAGAAAGAAATTATCTCCAAGGTTCGACAAATTGCTTCCGGCTCACAACAAAGACCAGTCGAGAGGTACCATCAAACCACTTTGATTTCGTTGGTAAGTATGTATATTTTTTTTCGATTTCTAAAGGACCACAGGATCCTGCCCATTTTCAAACATTATCAAGCCGATTCAACTAAGAAGCCTTCATTCCTTTTATTTTTAAAAAAATATTTTTTTTCGGTTTTGATTTCCTATCTTCTTCACATGATAAAGGATTTTAAATGGCCACTAAAATGAATGAATATAATAACGTAGTCCGTTCAGTTGCGGTAAGCCCCGCTTATGGGAGAAAAGAGGAAAGTTTGTCCAGACAGCTCTCATTAATTTTGGTATCGGGCGCATTGTACCATACCATAATTAAGAGCACCGTGAGTGAAGAATCGTCGTGTATAGAATTAGGTAAGAAGACCCCAAGGACACAGAATCAAAACGACAATAATTTTCAAGATAATGTTGCTAATATCATTGCGATTGAGAAAATAATAACAAGAGTCCCAAAGTGCCACAAGCCGATCAACTTATAAATTATATACCTACCTAGCCACCTGAATCTCTCAAATCTCAATGAAAATATTACTTGCAGAGGGATCTTCTTTGATTTTGCTTTGAAAATGTGTCGCAACTAGTCCTTCACCCATTCTCGATATTCCAATGAATTATGTTAAGTGGCTTAAGGGTTATAGGAGCTTCTCTTAAACCGCATTCAGGCGCAATACGCATAAGATTATAGGCATTACAAGATTTACTTAATATGAAAACTATTTTCTCGGGTTCTGATTTGTCACCTCTCGCATTTAAAAGGTGATTGGAACCCCAAAACCACGCGCTTCATACAACACTGTAACCATTTATTCCATCTGTGGGCATGCCAGTGTGACATTTGATGTCGAAAATATATTCTATATCTACTCCAAGATCCGCTCAAAATTATCAATACACCCCGGTAAAATTGGGTAAACAAGTCCGACCGTCATCCCTGACTTTAAAAGAAATGAAATCGTTTGGGTACTGCACTTAATAACATTCTGATAAGCTTATCAAACTTATCGTTCGAATTCGAAGTCATCTTGGAATTAACTGAAGTGCTATGATAATCCAAAAAAAAGTGCAGATCCAATATGTGCCTTTTTACAATAATTGCTAGTAATTCGGTAATCCCCATAAAAATTCGGTTTATCAGCAGAAATATAAAACTTCTAGAGCGACTGATTGATGGTTATCAATGTGACTTTATGTGAATTTATTGCATTTTAATTATTGATGAAAATGACGTGGTAATGTCTTTAAAACGGCAACCCAATCCATAGTTGCATATCAGAGGTTGTCGGACAATCAATGGACCGAAAAGCAAACGAATTGACTTCGTTCGTTTTTTTTTTCGTTCTTCCTTATATAGTTAGAGGATATACATACATATATGACACTACCGATCAGGAGTTCAAAATCTTTTTTATAGCTAGTGAATGAATTTCAATGCCATGGATCCATCCATAACCAAGGAAAGCGTTCCTAAATTTCGTCAATTAACACCAGCTTTACAAGAGAAAGCGAACCAGGAATTGAACGAGGTACCGGAACGCCTAGAATCGGATATAATTGCACTGCGAGACTGGATTAAAAAGGAGCCTCACCTGCGCGCCCGGACAAGCGATCAATTCTTAATAAGCTTCCTTCGCGGGTCCAAGTTCAGTTTGGAGAAGGCAAAAAAGAAAATCGATCGTTATTACACACTGAAAGCAGCCATACCGGAGATATTCAACGATCGACGAAATGTCGATGATGCCATGGTCCTAGAGATCATACGTTTGGGGTATGTTGTCAATATTTTCACGATCACTATTTCGCAAATACCCATTTCTAAAATGGTGATGACACGCATTTAATTACAATCGTTAAGTGTTATTCTTCAAATCCAATTGGATCCCGAAGACACGGGCCCGGCCATTACGATCATTCGTGTTGGGAGCTACGACACAAAAAAATACAAATTCTCGGATGTCGTTCGAGTTGGATCAATGTTTGGCGAAATCATGATGCTTGAAGATGATAACTCGAACGTGAGCGGCTATATCGAAATTATGGACATGTCCAACATCACTGCATCGCATCTGTTTCAACTGCAGCCAGATTTACTGCGTAATTTATCGATGTTCGCCGATGAGGCAATTATTTATAATTTGTGGAAGAAAATCTCTTCAAATTCTCATTTCGATATTTTTTTTTCTCTTCGTTTTCGTTTTTGAAGGCAATGCCCATGCGCCAGCGAGGCATTCATTTCATCAATGTGCCGACAGCATTTGAAACGGCATTCAATTCATTGCGCACACTATTCCCGGCCGCAACCATGAAACGGGTAAGTATTATTCGTCCCAGCCAGGAGTGCAACTCAATTTTAATATCCCCCAATACCCCGCCCCCCTCTCCCCCAACTTTTCCCATTTCTAGATTTCAGTGAGCTCCAGCTTCGAATCGCTGAAAGCAATTATTCCACTAAAGAGCTTACCCAAAGAATATGGCGGAGATAACGGGAACTTTCAGGACATTATCAACAGAATGGAGGAGAAAATTTTACGGTACCGTGACTACTTCGCAGAGGAGCACAATTTCGGTACTGATGAGAAATTACGCGAAAATGGCCAAAGAACTTGTTATAAGAAGTTTCTCGGCATCGAAGGCAGTTTTCGGAAGCTTGACGTTGATTAGCAGATCGCATTAAGTTACAAATTCGTTAAATTCTCCTTAACGTCATGAATAAATTGTGTCCTAATTATAATACGCTGTATAAAGTTGTATCAATTTTTTATCAAGTACTCCTAGCACGGATATTAATCGTCATATTGTCGGACTACTCGGTATAAGTGTAGCCTGGACTGATCCGTTACGATGCGAGGTTTTGTTCTGGCACTAATGCCTGATTTCCAATAGCGCAGGAATTTCTGAAAATATTCAACACATACATACATATGTATAAGTATATATACTTAGCTATAGCGAACCATTTCCACTGAAATGCGCTTTTGATTGAAATCCGTTCCATATGTTTGGAATTGTTTAATATTTCCAGGAATTCCTGTCATATTGGAAATCATCGTGCACGTTCAATGCTCAATGTGCGCGCCTCGCGCTCCCCGATAGGAATTTCAACTAATTTTAAACTAATTTAAAATTAGTTGATTCTCAGTGACAGCTAGTTGTAATTCTGACTTTTTTGTATGGAGCGAACTAACCTTTTTAGCATTACGGTGTCCTAGGAGTAAATCAATTGGCCAGTTCTGCATATCTTTTCAACTAGTTAAAAATTACTTTATTTCAAATTGCACTAAAAAAAATTACATTAAAAATCAAAGTAGTATTTCTTCTTCTTCTTTTTCCTCCTCATTTTAGTCACAAACTGACTGTTGACTGCATATAATCTCAGTTAGTTTTAGAACAGTTTGTTTTCCAACTGATTGAAAAACTAACTTTTTTATTGAACTAACTGTCTTCGTTCCCACAGGGTCTCGCCGAGTGGCTCTAAATCAGTGTCGGCCAAATTTCGATTTGCCTAGCACATGTGCTTAAAAGACCAAATTCTGCCGACGCAGCGGTCGCACACGTATAGCGTCGTGTACCACCCAGCAGATAACACTAGTTTACAAAATTAAAAAAAATAAATGTACAGTCGATCCCGCTCCACTTTTTACATAGATTTTGGGTCCCTAAATCCGAAAACCTCATCAAAAATTTTTTGAATGGATTGGTTTTTGAGATATGACCATTTGAAATTTTGGCTCTTTTTTTTCAAAAGTACTTTCATTTGATGTATCATATCTCGAGATAGAAACAAACTACCTAGTTAAATGATGTACTAACTTAAAGAATATAAAATTTTAAATCAAAATATGTCCCTTTTTTATGATATTATGGTACAGTGTCAATGTAACATAAGCCAAAAGTTCAAAAAAATATTTTTTTCTATTCAAAATTAAGAAAAAAATATCATGTTTAAATTTTAAAAAAATACAAATCCTAAGACTGTATTTTTTTTTGAAAAACTACACGTATAAAATGAACCCTTGTGAAGAAAACGTGATACCAACGAATAAAATCTATGGGTTAATATTGAAGTTATGACCATTTATGTACATCTTTCAAAGTACTTCTTTCGTTTACACCAACGAGTATGCTTTAACATTTTTAAAATTATGCAAGTCTCTTTATTTATTTTACTCAATAAAGTATGCTTTACATTTTTTAAGCTATCAAAATCAATGAAGCAAACGAAAATTAGAAATAGTTTGATGTTTTTTTTTGTCTTTTGTTCTCTTCGGTATTTGATTCGCGTATAAGAAACCAAATATAATCTCCCATCATTCTCTCGTTCCAAAATCCCTGGTAGCGAAAAAGGGGAAAAGTGGGTGAAAATAACGTCAAGTCTCTAATTAAAAAAGAGGATGTGATTCTTCCTCCTTTGCACATCAAACTTGGACTAATCAAGAACTTTGTAAAGGCGTTAAAAAAAGAAAGTCAAGCGTTGATCTACCTTAAGTCTCTGTTTAAACGTTTGTCTGAGGCAAAAACTAAGGAAAGAGTTTTTGATGGTCCACAAATAAAGAAATTGCTTGAAGACAACATTTTCTATACATATTTATCTCCAAATGAACTCGCGGCTTGGAATTCTTTTAAATAAGTCGTTTCTAATTTTCTTGGAAACCATAAAAGCCCGAATTTTAAGGCTATTTTAACGAATTTGTTAGAGAATTATGCAAAAATGGGTAAATACTTCATTTGTCGACTCCATTTTATTTATTCCTCCGTCTCATGTACCTTATTATCCCGAACTTTTAACAGGAGTTAATATGTCTCTAAAGATCCATTTTTTACACTCCCACTTGGACTTTTTTCCTGAGAACCTTGGTGATGTCAGTGACGAGCACGGTGAAAGATTCCATCAAGAAATGAAGACTATCGAAAGACGCTACCAGGGATTTTGGAACGAAAGAATGATGGGAGATTATATTTGGTTTCTTATACGCGAATCAAATACCGAAGAGAACAAAAGACAAAAAAAAACATCAAACTATTTCTAATTATTTCTAACTTTTGGCTTATGTTACATTGACACTGTACCATAATATCATAAAAAAGGGACATATTTTGATTTAAAATTTTATATTCTTTAAGTTAGTACATCATTTAACTAGGTAGTTTGTTTCTATCTCGAGATATGATACATCAAATGAAAGTACTTTTGAAAAAAAAGAGCCAAAATTTCAATTGGTCATATCTCAAAAACCAATCCATTCAAAAAATTTTCGATGAGGTTTTCGGATTCAGGGACCCAAAATCTATAAGAAAAGTAAAGTGGTGTTTCCTGTACAAAATGGCTGTAAACTAGTGTTATTTGCGCCAGTATATGCCCAACAAGCCACACAAGTGGGGCATTAAACTTTTCGTGAAGCTATTATTAAAAATCAATGGCACAGTGCGGTATGACATAAAGACAAACAGTACAATAATACTGGCTTTCACAAAACTTTTCCAAATTTAATGAAAAACCCCTGGTTTCACAAAAAAATATGACACCGAAATGCATTAAAATACTAAACAGAGTCATTGCAAGAAGAACCTATGGCAAGGTCTATTTACACTCATTCAATGCTGTCGAGTCAAACCTATGTTTCTGTGGCAGCGTGGAATCTTTTACACACTTAATTTTTGAATGCCCAGCTTTTGACACCCTAAGGAAAAAATTCTCTTTTTTTGATAAATTTGACAATTCCATTGATATCTTAATTGGAAGAAATAATGATTACTGGTTCCACTTTCCAGACTTTTTGGACACTGCTAAATTTTAATTCTAATTTTCAGGTATAATCAACACTTTTTCGATTAATTTTTACTAAATAAAACGTTTCCTTTATCAACCATGCCTAAAGCAAAAAATTTTTTCGAGTAATAATTAAAAATTAAAATAAAAAAGGAAAAAAAAATTTGAATGTTCGCATAAAGTATAATCAGTCTATGGATAACTACGCCCCAACGACCTGAGGAAGTTGCATAGTGTGGAGAGCAACCCTCTAATTAACAATTACGTGTGGATTACAACCAAAGGAAGAAAACCCTGGCAAATAGGCCCGTGCGGCCTGGCCATTCCTTATAGCCCAAAAAAAAAAAAAAATTGAAAAGAATGAACTTACACTTGGCAGTTGGACACTTCTTGTTTCTTGAAGTATTGCAACAACTGCCGTCACGCACGTAACACTTGACTTAATAAAAACTATTGAAAAACGAATAAAAAACACTACTTCCGCGTTTAAATGAAAGAAACATCATCCCAGAATCTGAAATTCGTTCGCGAGCAAAAAGGTTTTTGCCGCCACTACGCGCTTTTACATACGCAGTGGTGCTGCCAGTTTTCGTTTTGCCTTAAGCGGCCTTTACACGTTCACGTTTGCCTGCAGTCATGCGTGGAGTGATGAATAGAATTACAGTGTAAAGGCAAAACAAATGCATGACACGCAGAAATGATGCCATGCTTGCAAGCAAACATGAACGTGTAACGGCCCCTATATCACCTAAATGTCTCAAAAAAGGCCCAAAAATCTCCTAAATTTGAGTGTGGTTCTCTTTAATGATGAAACCAAAGTAAAAATGCATCGAACTCCAGCATTATACAATTTCATGCTTTAAGGGCTCTACGCTATAAGGTAGCCAGTAAATTTCCTATACCAAACACATGTAAGAACAACGAGGAAGTACTTGGGCTACTTTCGCTGCTGTAAGCTACACGCTAATTACAAGTAATCGAAAAGGTATAAAAATGTGTGTACAGTATATTGTGCTTAGCTGCATTCAATAATTTTCCAAAAAATTTTACGCTCTTATGCAAAAAATGCACCTACGTGATTTTTTTGCTGCATTTTTGAGACTAATATCCAAATTTCTTTAACAACATGTCAGGCGCTTGAAAAACGCCGTCCAAATATTAATTTTATTAACAAAAATTAAATTCAACTTTTGTAACATAAGAAAAATTTGTTCATAAGCATGACTAGAAATAAAAAAATTCAATAAAATTCAATGAAAAAAAAAAATTAAGGCTTATAGTCTTCAACCTAGCTTAAACTTTTTGAAAGTTTAAACTTTCAAATGATAGTTGCTGTGAGAGTTTAAACCAGGTTTATTAATTTTGTATCATTGGTTTGTCCATTTTTGAAAAATTCAAATAAAGCAAAGGCACACCGAGAGAAATAAGAACAGTTAAATCAACCACTTAGAACAGTTAAAGTAAGAGTGGTCAAATAAACTGCATTCCCTGTTAAATGCACTGGAAAAGGAAGTCAAATCAACAGTTGAAAAATTGTCACTTTTTATGTTCAAATTCGCTTTCGTTCACTTAGACGTATAAGTTCGCACTTTTGCTTAGAAATAAGCAAAACGGCAACACTGAGTACAAAATACAGGGCCCAAAGGTTGGGATTTGCGGCAATCGGGACGTTATACCTCCTACATGGTTATACTCATATATAACGTTATACTGAAGACTTTACCTTGGTCAAATTGCATGCAATTAGCTTTAACATAAGTAAATACCGATTAGAAGCCTTTATCAAATGCATCAATAACAACTGTGACCTCCATGCATTCAAGAAACAGTTAAAAAAAAGCATCAAAAACTACAAAAACATTGGATCTCTCAACATTGCATTAAAGCCCCTGACTATCAGTGTTAGATCCCGAGCAATAGAATAGCACATAATTCAGATTAACAGTAATTAGCGTAAATGGTAGCGATAAATCAATAAAGCCTAAACATATAGATCTTATATAGATTACTTACCACTTAAGAGTTCTTAATCTAATGAACAATGTTATTTGCAGTTCTAAAGTGGCACGAACTTGGCAACCATATATAACAATATATGTCACTCTCAGAGATATTGCGCGGGACGTTTCGCGCCAGTTAGAAAGAGATGTTACTCGGCAGGCAAAAGAAGAGCGAGAGAGAAATACTTTTGGTGAGTACCTCAGTGCAAAATGCTCATTTTGGTGGGTACCCAAGACCGTGGTGGGTACCCAAGACCGTGTTGAAAAGAGCCAAAATGGAAACGGCTCCTGAGTGACATATATAGTAAGATATGTTGGCAGCCATATATAACAATATATGTCCTCAGAGATATTGCGCGGGATATTCGAGCCAGTAGAAAGAGATTACTCGGCAGCATTTGGAAAATAGTGTAATTGTACCTTTGGCTTTTACTTCAAAGTACATAGTAATTTGTCCTTTAGGCACATTTCAGATGGAGAAAATTTTTTTACGAATGAAATGGTGAAAGGTCTGCTGTTGTTATCGCGACTACTCGTGATTCTATTGCAACATTCTCATGAAATTACACAGAAGCGGCATTGGCCGTCATAAGAATATATGTCACGGGTTGGTCATCGAAATTGGAATAGATTACTCCACCGTATCAGCAGTAGGTACCTCTCGTTTTGCAAGACAATGTCATCGTTCGAGAGTGATACACTTCTCTCGATGAATTTCATTAGAACTAAATTAATTATTTATCACAAAAAATAATAACCAAATCTAGTTTATGGTAAAAAATATGACAATCGCATATAAAAACTTGGATAATGCTTAAAATTAAAAAACAACAATCTGATTGTAAGTATCTAACTAACATCAATGTTTTTCAATTTCAAGCATTATCGAAGTTCATACTACGACCGTCTATCCTTTTCCATAAACTACTAAGTTTGTTAGGATTTAATTTAAGTTAATTTGACTTAATTTATTTCGATCAATATCTATTAAAAGAAATTTAAAAACATCGATACCATCGATGATAATATCGATTGCTTTTGAGCTTTAGCATAATCAGCTGTTCTGATTTAATTTGCACGTTCAACAAAAAACAAAACTCAAAGATGGACAAATCAAAGTCTGCGGTATGTATCGGTATCCGGCCGGATAGTAGTGATATCCGGTGGGCTTGCCGGATATCTAAAAACCAGCCGGATACGCCGGATACCGGATAGTTACCGGATATCCGGCACATCCCTAATATATAGTAATATATGTTGGCAGCCATATATAACAATATATGTCACTCTCAGAGATATTGCGCGGGACGTTTCGAGCCAGTTAGAAAGAGATGTTACTCGGCAGCAGTGTTGGAAAAGTAGGTGTAATTGTACCTTTTTCGGCCCTTTTTCACTTCAAAGGTACATTAGATACAATTTGTCCATTTTAGGCACAATTTCAAGATGGAGAAATTTTGTTAACGAATGAAAATGGTGAAAGGTCTGCTGTTGTTATCCGCGACTACTCGTGATTCTATTGCAATATTCTCATGAAATTTACACAGAAGCGGCATTGGCCGTCATAAGAATATATGTCACGGGTTGGTCATCGAAATTGGAATAGATTACTCCACCGTATCAGCAGTAGGTACCTCTCGTTTTGCAAGACAATGTCATCGTTCGGGAGAGTGAATAACACCTTCTCTCGATGACATTGCCATTAGAATTGGTATGAATAACATCTCCTTTCAATAACCATGTCATAAGATTTGAGAAGTACTCAAATTTTCCCCTTGATGTCTTCGGTAAAAAACATTATTGAATTTACCATTTATGAAAAAAATTCCGGCTGGGTATATTAGGTACACTTTACTATATTTAGGTACAATTTATGGACCATTTTAGGTACACACTGAAATTTCCATTTTCCAACACTGCTCGGCAGACAAAAATAGAGCGAGAGAGAAATACTTTTGGTGAGTACCTAACACGGCAGCCACACGTTCAATTTTTGGCTTTCAAGTTCCCATACACTCAAAACATTTTACTAACACACTCACACTTTTAGAACGTGAACGCCAACTTGACTTCAATTTTTCTTTCAAGCTCCGTTTCAATTTTACGTTCAAGTTTTTAACAGCTGATCATAGTTGCATGGCATTCTAAGTTGTTTCCTTGACGACGGCATTTTGAAAATAAAATTGCCTTTCAAGTTGCGTGCAGCCTACGTCATAGCTTCAATTTTAAAGAAATTTGACAACCAGTAGGTGTGCTCAACTTGAAAGCAAATTATTGAACGTGTGGCTGCAGTGTAAGTGAGAAATGCTCATTTTTGTGGGTACCCAGGACCGAGGTGAAAAGAGCCAAAATAGAAACGGCTCCTGAGTGACATATATAGTTATATATGATCCAAAGGCTTTTGCTAAATTGTATCGCTTGTATTATTTGCTGTGATAGATTAGCATATAGAACTATAGCTGCAACTTCGGCGAAAAGCTATTACGTGGTTCACCACAACACTCGACTTATGGCGTGGTTCACCACAGTTGAACTTTTTCACCAAATCATGCCATAACGCGCCAAAATTTGGCCGAAGTTGCAGCTATAGTTCTATATGTAGATTAATAAGTAGAGTTATTATATACATCATTCCTGGCAGCACCGTGACCGTGAAAAGACGCGTGTTCTTTGATAGTTGAATTTGTTGAAGTTTTAAATTAAATTAATTTGTTGATTTCAAGTTTTGTGGTTGTTTTTTGACGCAACTTAGAGATCTGACCAGTCCACGCTCGTTGTAAGTCAAGTTTCTGTGTTCCTTATCTTATTTGGTAAGTCTAAGCGATTAGTCATAAAAGTGCCTAAAACCAATTACAGTAGGAAGAGAGTCGACGCTGTCATGGCGTCTGACCAAAATGGCGCCATGTGCGCGTCTCTCAAGAAGTTCAGTGAATTCGAGGAAAGCAACTCTTCCTTGAGTCATAGTTCTTCAAAAAATGGCAAAAAGAAAAAAAAAAAAGAAGAAGAAAAAGCCACTGAGTTTTTTGATTCCAAAAAGAAAAAAATGTCTGAATGCAAAAATGATGATGATATGTCTTCTGAAGAGTGCTTTCCACCGAATGAACAGATCATTGATTGCAATGGAAATGATAAGTCTGATGATAGTGCTAATAAGTTAAACCATGTCTGTGATGGCTCGGTTGATGAGTCTGCTCAGGTGACTGTTCCAAACAATACCAATATGGTCATTGCAAACTCCGTCCCTGCATTAAATGCTGTGAATGGCTTAGCCAATACCTCCCAAAATGTAAATATAACCAAATATCCTAAGAACTTTGATGGTAATTCCTTTGTGCTCATAGACACTACTAGGTCTATGCAGCTGAAACATAAAAATATTCGTAATTGCCTGCACTTGTTGGCTGTTATTAAAGACTGTAAAATTGACAACATCACTAAAATTGATGCTATTGGTAAATCCCTCTTCAAATTCACCTTCGGAAGTAGTAAGGACGCCAACATGTGTCTTGAGAATTTAGATCTCCAAGCTTTGGGTCTGACTCCGTTCATCCCACGGTCAGCCATAGAGTCATATGGTGTGATTCGTGGTGTTCCGCTTGATTTTAATGAACAATATATCATCGAGCATGCAAATTCTCATCCAGGGAATTCTATTCCTCTCATCTCTGCACAGCGCTTTAACAGGCGTGATCCAAATAAGAAAGATCAATTCATCCCCACCGAGACAATGAAAGTCGTCTTCTTGGGTAATCACATTCCAAAAGAAATTAAAATATCATGTCTTAATATACCTGTGACCCATTATATCCGACCGCTCAAACAATGCTACAATTGTGGCAGAATTGGGCACACTTCTAACAAATGTCGGTCAAAAAAACGCTGCATCAAATGTGGCAAGCTCGATGGTTGCCCCCCATGTAACGAGCTCTGCATCAACTGTGGATCGCGTTCTCACATCTCTACGAACAAATCCTCCTGCCCCATATGGGAGAGGGAACTTAATATCAACACTGTTAAATCCATTAAAAAAATTTCTAGAAAACAAGTTTTAGAAACCTATTTCGATCGCAACAACCGCTTCAGTTTGCTGGAGATGGATGATACTGAATTCCCCAGCCTGCCTCGGGAGGACAACACCATAGATAGCAACGATGTGGTCAATAGGGCTTTAACTAAGAAGTCCTATAGTCAGGTTGCGAAACAGCGCGCCATTACAAAAAAACTGAATCTTCAATCGAAGTGTCGGTCTGAACATGTCCCTTCGCAACTCTCATCCTGGTCAAACTCAGTATCTACTGCTCCCCAGCCCTCATTTCATAACAATCAACTAACCCGGTCGTCGTCTCAAGCTGGCAAACGCCAATTCCCTCATCCCGAATATGTACAACAATCCAATGAACAAGGATACAACAAGTTTGAATCCATTATTTCGGATTTAGTCCATATGGTACAAATCCTATGCCTCAAAATTAATGATCCATGTTACAATAGAGAGTTAGACAGAATTAAAGACAGATTTAATGCTGCCACAATTGAAAATGATCTTCAATTGATGAACCAGCAATCCCAAATCACTTGTCCATGAAGATCCTACAATACAATTGTCAATCTTTGAACAAAAACAGAGATTCAATTGATATCTTTCTTAACGATAATAAAATTGATATTTGCGTTCTTAGTGAGACCTTCGCTCTGGGAGAGGCGCACAAAAACCTGTGTAACTACAGATTTATTGAAAAAAACGTACGTCCCGATGGCTATGGTGGTGTAGCTATTTTCTTTCGCCATAACGTTAATTTTGAAATAATTAATTATAAATCGTTCTATGACATAATTTTAGCTAGAACAACTAATCTGATTCCTAATCTCATCATTTGTAGTGTATACTTTGAGCCTGACATCAATGTAAGTGATTTCGACGATGAAATAAACAGACTACTATTTATTCTTAGTAATAAGGAAAATGTATTCTTACTTGGAGATTTTAACGCACGAAACAAAGCCTGGGGTGACCATGAGAATCTCACTAGAGGCAATCATTTACTCAAAGCCATTAACAAGTCCAACTTATGGTGTCTGAACGACCATTCTCCCACCTTTAGGAAAGACTATATGTCCTCCAAGGGCACTGTACCCGACCTCTCTTTTGCCAATCCTACCTTTCCAGTTAGGTGGCAGGTGTGTGATTTCCCTTTGGGTGGCAGCCACCATTACCCTATTCTTATTTCGTCAGTAATGATCAAATGTAAAAACACACAATTTCTCTGCAAGAAAAAACTAACAAAATCTTTAGCCTCCATAACCATTGAACCAAATTTTGAGGATATTCAAGGAAAAATTCATGAAGAAATCAATGATTGTACTATCTCTCTTGATGATGGCTTCAAACCAAAAATGTGGTGGTGTGATGAGTTATCCGCCAGGCACAAGGAGCTCTCGCTCTCCTTCAGAAGGGCTTGCAAAGAACCTAGTCCCATTAATATTATAAAATATGCAAAACTTCGGAAACTCTGGAAAAGGAAGGTTAAAGAGGCGAAAAGGAAATCATACAATGATAAAATTACTGAAACTCAACGCATTCCCTAGCTCAAAGGATTCATGGAGATTTGTGAAGGCGATCAGAGGTGACTTTAGGAAAGCTTACTCTGTATGGTCCCCTGATAACAATTCCCAATATCTACAAATTCTCAAAAACCAAGTTCCAAATTCTCACCAGATCTTTGAATGTAACACGGAAGTTGTGGCTAGCAGTGATCTATCCTTTAAATATGAAGAACTCATTCAAGTTCTGTTCAGCAAATCGAACAAGGTTGCCGGCGGGGTTGACCGTGTGACATACTATATGCTTAAGGCCCTGTCAGCTGCTTCACTTGGCAAATTACTTACCGCAATCAATGACTCATTTTTAAAAAACCAGATTTTGGATTGCTGGAGAATTATTAATATTGTCCCGATCCCTAAAAAAAGACAAGGATTTGGCAGACATTGCTAATTTCCGACCAATTTCATTGATTTCCGTTTTTGTCAAGGTCATTAACCTCCTGGTCAAAAACAGAGTCGAATCTTTTGTCGAAAAGAACAATCTACTTTCCAACAACTGCTTTGCATACAGGAAAAACATGTCCTCCACTATGTGTATAAATCAAATCCTTCACGAAATTAACATTTGTAGATCCAAACAAGTAAGAAAGCTAAAGTCGGTCAAGCCCGACTTTGAAATACCCAGCGTCCCGACATTATGAGCGCACTATGTTTTGCTTCTCTATTTGTGGGCGTGGCAGTGGGAGGGCAACATAAATTATTTCCCTACACCTTTCATTCGCCTTGGTGAACCCATGTTGCGAATTTGAAGCTTCTACGCCTTTTACTTCGGAAGTTACGAAAAATCTTCATTTGTGGGCGTGGCAGTGGGCGGGCCGCATAAAATTTTTTCCTACACCTTTCATTCGCCTTGGTGAACCTATGTTGCGAATTTGAAGCTTCTACGCCTTTTACTTCGTAAGTTACGAAAAATCTTCATTTGTGGGCGTGGCAGTGGGCGGGCCATAAAAAAATTTTCCGACACCTTTCATTCGCCTTGGTGAACCTATGTTGCGAATTTGAAGCTTCTACGCCTTTTACTTCGGAAGTTATGAAAGTTCTCTATTTGTGGGCGTGGCAGTGGGCGGGCTACATAAATTTTTGTTCCTACACCTTTCATTTGCCTTGGTCAACCTATGCTGCGAATTAGAAGCTTCTACGCCTTTTACTTCACAAGTTACGATAAGCCCTTATTTTTGGGCTTATTTGTGGGCGTGGCTCGAGGAAAGCGGCGTCCATTTTTTGCCAGGATATGTCCCTTTTCGTTGTTTACCAGTACACCAAATATCAATGGAATTTGTTGAGTGGTTCGCAAGTTACAAGCATTTTACTGAAAACACATTATATTCATTTGTGGGCGTGGCAGTGGGCGGATGTCTCCCATTTTGACTTAGGATCATACTCGGATCCCGATATACCTGTGTGCCGAATTTCGACTTGATTGGTCCAGCCGTTTCGGAGGAGATCCGACCACGGACGGACGGACAGACGGACAGACGGACGGACGGACGGACAGACGGACATGTCTAAATCGATTACCCGCTTACGCTGGGTATAAAAACTCAAAGTGCTCCTTTTCTCTGTTGACATCAGCAACGCATACAATTGCGTTAGCCTTCAGTTATTAAAGGAAACCTTATCAAATTTCAACATTGAAACCCATTATATTCAATGGATAATCAACTTTCTCTCTGCCAGAAAACTGAAATTGGGCGAGGCAACGATTGATGTCTTTGATGGTCTTCCTCAGGGCAGTTGCCTATCTCCTATTTTATTCAACATATATACTAATTCACTGCATGACTTAGCTGACAATAACACATATATATATCAATTTGCTGATGACTTCATTATATTGACCGCTCACAAATCGGAATCTGAAGCTGCCAGCATTCTACAAACCAAAATTGGCGTATTCTGGGAGCTATGTTCAGGGCTTAACCTTTCCTTCAACATTGAAAAAACCAAATTGCTCAGAGCCTCTAGGGGCAATGACCCATCCCTAGACCTTACCTTCAATAGCCAAACCATCCCACAAGTCAAATCCATAAAATTTCTTGGCTGAATTATCAGTTCGTCTCTGTCTGTCAAAGAGCATTATGACATGATAGCCCAGAAAGCTGAGTCCAACTCACGACTTTTTAAATGTCTCACCACTATAAAATCGGGCCTTCATCCTGCAGTCTCTCTCAATTTCTACAGATCACTTGTTCGGTCACAAATAGAATATGCCCGTTCCTCTGCCTCTATGAAGAGAGTCAAAACGGCCAACAATAAAATTTCATCTCTACAAAACTCCTTTATAAGGAGATGTCTTGGACTCACGCCTAGAACCCATAGTTATCTTCTTTATGCCATATCTAATGAACTCCCCCCCCCCCTTGAGAGATCCCAACTCCTTACTGCCAAGGAAATTGTCAGGGTAAAGCTTCACAATCCTTCACTATTTCAGTCCATTGTTGAAAATGCATCTGTTAATTCAAGTTATGCGTGTGTATATTCTCAGTTTAAGGATATTATTGACAAAATCAATACTGATGTGAAATTCAACAGAAGTTCTTGTTTCACTATTGAATTGAAGCCTTTCGAGGGGAAAAAAAATTATATGAGCCATGTTCATATTAGAGATGTGTACTCCCAAAAACTACATTATCTTCGAAGTAAAGGTTTCAATTGCTTTGCAACTGATGCCTCAATTGGCAGTGCTTCTTCTGGATGCTCTGTGTACCATATTGAAAGAGATTTGGCTTACAAATTTAAAATTGCAGCCAGGATTTCCTCATCGCTTGGTGAATTGTATGCCCTATTACAGGCCACAAGTTTGGCCAGGTCCTTGAGGTGCGGCAAGATAGCAATAATCACTGACAGCCTGATTGCATGCCAATTACTTAAAAAAGAGTCAACCACCAACTTTTGTGTAGCACTTATTCATAAATGCATTGAAGAAGCCAATTTCACTGAGGTAAAAGTCATATGGACACCGAGCCACATTGGCATTGGGTTCAATGAAAAGGCAGACAAACTTGCTGGTGAAGCAGTTTTTACGGGAACGTTGATACCACATGGGTTGTCTGACTCTGAGGCCTTATGTCTGATCGAATCTAAGATTCAAAACTCATGGTATAGTGAAATCACTAAATTGGAAAGTAACAATAACTCAATCTTCTGTAAAATTTTTCATGAGAAAAGGAAAAAACCGTGGTTTCACAAGTCCACCCTGACACCTAAGCAGATCAAAACCATTAACAGAGTTATCACGGGCCAAACGTATGACTCTCCATTTCTTTTTGGAATTGAGGCAAAAACTACTGACACATGTTATACATGTGGGAGCTCTGAATCCTTCGAACATCAAATTTTTGACTGCCCTGACTACTCGGTTCTTAGGAAAAATTCAAAATTTTCGAAAAAATATGACAATCGCCTTGACTTGCTTGGTTGCATGGGTGAGGAGGACTGGTTTGAACTTGCAACATTCATGGATGAGGCCAAATTTACCTTTTAAATTGATTAAACTGTTACACTAATTTTTGTTTGATTAACACTTAGCGTTCTTTTTGCGGTCTTGCCGCAGTTCATTCGTGAATTCCTGTCAATTGACCAATCAATTTGTTACAAACATCTGTTGCTGAAAAACACTATCTGGAAGTTGGATTCAAGAAGTCGTCGATCTAAGCTCCGTCTGTGTAACCTGTACCTCACCACGTGTGCAGAGAGAGACGCATGTCTGGTTATACTACAATGAAAATGAATGCTGGCTCCGGCCATGAGATCCTTGACAACTAATCGCGATGAGCGAAGTTAAGGATTCCACGTGCGACTTACAAATTGACGACGGTCACAAAAACGTCAGAAGAATTACCTGGTTATATGGGAATTTATTATAACCCTGAACCAACTTTGAAGCCCAAAAAAAAAAAAAAAGAGTTATTATATATATAGGTATTGTTATTTATAAAACTTCAAATATTTTCCTTTTCCTAAAAGTAAGTTATATTTGCCAAAGATTATTGCTTTAAATATATAATAATATATAATAATATATATAAGTAATTTAAAACTAATAAATAATATTCTATTTGAACATTAATGGAAATATATATAATACTACATCCCGATAAAAATTCAGCCGAAGACGCCAATATTCAACAGACGCCAATATTCTATGTTCAAGGGACCAAGAAACACTAGGAACCTAGAAAGACGAAAATCTAGAAACTTTTCGATCTTTCTATAATCATTTATTTCATTACCTTTTTATAATAATTGGTAAAAAAAAAAAATAGATGAATGATTAGATTAGATTGATTAGATTCATTGCCGGCGAAATTGTAGAGGCGTTCAATATTTTTTGGTCACTGCCCCGAATCGCGAAGTATTCAGTATCGAAACATGTCGCCATCGAGTTCCATTCGCCCGCTATCCGCAGATTTACAGAAAACAGCCATCGAACAGCTGAACGAGGTACCCAAACGCATTCCGAACGATATCGAAGCATTGCGATCATGGATCGGACAGCAACCTCATTTACGCGCACGATCAGATGATCAGTTCTTGTTGGCATTTTTACGTGGCTGTAAATATAGTTTGGAGAAGGCCAAGTCGAAAATCGATCGTTTCTATACGTTGAGAACGAAGTTCCCAGAGACTTTCCGCATCACTGATGTGGACAGAATATTCGACTTACTGAGAACGGGGTAAGTTTTTCTACTTTTTTTTTTTTTTTGTTCTCTCACTTTGAACTTCAACTTCCCGCTTTTATTCATTTATGAAGAGTTTGTGTCTACCTGCCAACACCACTGTATGGCAATGGTCCCGTGATCTGCTTAATGCGCATGGGAGCATATTCGGCTGAAAAGTACACATTCTCAGATGTTATACAAATGACTCAAGTTCTTATGGAAATAACGATTCGAGAAAATGATTATGCTATCATCAATGGCTTTGTTGTTCTGATCGACCTGGCAAATGTGACTTCAAGTCATTTCTTCCAGTGTACACCGGCAATAATGAAGAAGTCAACCGTGTGGTCCGAAGAAGCAGTTCCATTACGGCCCAAGGCAAATCACTTTATCAATGTACCGAGCAGTTTCGATATTATCTACAATATGGTAAAGCCAATGTTATCAAAAAAGCAGCAGAATCGGGTATTGAATCTCTCACCTCCATGTTACCGTGTCCATTTCGGTTTCGGGATTATTCTAATTAATGGATCTTTTCAGTTATTCGTCCATAGCAATATGGAATCATTGCATCGGCAATTACCTAAAGAATACCTACCCAAGGAATATGGTGGCGAAAATGCAAGCCTGCAAGAAACGATCAATGATTGGGAGAAGCGAGTCGACGCCTATCGGGACTACTTTAAGGAGGAATCGGACTTCGGAACCGATGAAAAACTACGACCGGGAAAACCTATCGATTTCGATAGTTTATTCGGTGTTGAAGGATCGTTTCGAAAGATAGAATTCGATTGAATTACAAATTGTAATGAAATGTGATTTTACAATGTAAAAATTTAACGAAAATGTTGTTAAGCTCTTCAATTTAAACCGACCAAATTGCGAAGAAGAATAGTGAAGACAGGTTTCCAAACAAAAAAAAATGTTTCGTAGCTTTTAAGTGCTACTTCTCTTCATTTGATTCACAATTTGAAATTCAACGAAATAGCAACAAATAAGTTTGTTGTTCTTCGATATTTTAGCAGTACTTGAACATGTTTAAATTCCATTAAGAATCAAAGATCATTTTTAACAAGATATTCATATCTAATCTTTTAAATTTTAATCAGTGAAGTATTTTAATAAATTCAGCTACTGACTTCTTGAACCTTCTTGTGCTGCCACTTTTATTAACATTCCAGCACTAACTTTCAGTCATAGTTTTTTCTTGTTGATGTTATAAATACAAAAAAAATTCCAATTTGGTATAAATACCGTTGTACCTAACGGTTGTACCAGAACTTCATCGCACGCGATCACCAATGACTCAAAAAGTCCCCACATTGTCAAACGATGGCGAGAAATTAATTTGAAACAACTAATAATAGGTGGTTAGAAAACTTACCACCAAATCTGAAAGAGTTAAAAGCATACCAGACCAATGAGAAATTTTTCAAATTATGATGCAAATAGGCTTTTACAAATCGTAAGAAAATAAATAACACAAATATGAATCCCCCTCTTTTTCAAATTTTCAAATTTTAAACACCGAAAAAACTATGAAAAAAATTTTTTAATGCATTCGTTCTCGATTTTTTCTTGATTTCTTCATTATTTTAACAACGTATTCCACACTCGTGGAGATAAATTTGGAGCCCAGGGTTTTCTCTTTCTTGTTTCCCATCAAACAAACGACTGAGCGAAGGAAGAAAAATACCCACGTTTTGAAAAAATAAAAATGAAATTTTTTGTCTATAACTTTAAATGTTCGTTACGATTCTCGCAAAAACTGTCATTGGGATAATTTGCACTAATTGTTAAGATATGGCTCGATAATTGAGTGAAAAAAGTGAAAATATAAGCGAAAAATGGCCTTTCTGATTTCATAGGAGCCACAATTATAGTCGTAGGCTGGCGTTTAGGCACTTAAAATTTGCGCACGGTCTCCACCTTTCCCAATTAGGTATATGCGCTAGCTTAGCTATCTTATACGGTAATTGAGTTATGGCCCTAAATATGGGGCAAAGTAGATAAAATTGACTTTTTTCACATTTTGGGCCATATCTCGGAAACGCTACTTAAATCCATCAAACCAATGACCTTTTTGGAATGAAGGAACCCTAAGCTAACATAAAATAACCATTAGAAAAAAAGTGTATGAAAAAAAATTTTTTTTTGTAGCATTGTGTTATGCATGCTTTCACCCAACAAACTCTGTGTCGAGGGTATATTGCGTTTGTGTGGTTGTGTATAACATCCAGAAACAGTCGAGATAGATGAAATGTATATAGAAATTATCGGCGTCACCAGGAGATTTGATATAAGTATGTCTGTCTATCTCTATACAGTTTTCTTATCGAAGGAGTTGAGCTGTCTTCACGAAATTTGGTATCCGTGTTGATGTGGACATGAGTAAGATCAAGTTCGAGAATGGAATAGATCGGAACATTTTTAGGGATACCTCCAGTGCTGGGGTCTGTTATGAAAATCACAAAAACTGCTCTAAAACCTAAACTTCTTTAGATATTTCGCTGAAAATTGATATTTGAACATGGGTAATTAAAGAAAATAAATGTAATTTCAAAAAATTGTAAAAGTGGGCATGGCAGAAGCGCATTTTTTGAAAATTGCTTTACGCACGTATGTTTCTTCTATAGTTATACGCTAATCGGCCTATTATTAAGGATACCTTCAGTACTAGAGTCTGTCACAAAAATCGCCAAATTGCCGAAAAAGCGGAGTCTGTCGAGATATTCTGCTGAAATTTGGAGTTTTAGATTATTTTTTAAGTCTCTGATTAATTTCCCAAAATTTGTAAAATGGACGTTGCAAGAGCGCGGTTTTCATAAGAAATTTGACCAAAAATCGGAATATGAGCCCCTTAGTGTTTTTAAAAATCTCCAGAATACCATGTCTTAATGGTAGTGGACCCGGGGCCTGTTGAAACACACATGTTTGTGTCGAGTATTGTATGGTCAGGCTCGTCTGACAATAACACCCTTACTTGTTTTTCCTTGATACATTTTTATATTTTTAATTTTGATCGGCCAAGCTTTGGAGCACACAGAAATTCGTTACAACTTTCCTAGAGGGTGGTGACTGTTCACATGTTATTTGAATTTCAAATATGAGATATTATTGATTCAACATTGGAAACGAGTTTCTAAACGCTATAAATGTATGAATGCTTTATACGTGTATGTACCTATAATTCCGAATTCTCGATCGATAACGTTCGTTTCGATGAGATAGCACTCGACGCTCTTGAAAGACAATTTTGCCTAGATTACGTTTCGGACAGTAAAAAAACAGCAAAAAAAATCTAGCGTATTATCTTATCGCTAGAAATGAAACTGCAAACTGAAGTGGGTAATCGGTCTATGCCGTCCAAACGAATTAGTTGGATATCATTTTATGTTTGTTTTTTTTTTGCCTTAAATGATGATTTGCATTTTATACAAATAGTACAACTGCACGGTGCGGAAGAAATTTGGCAAGGAAAGTATATAAAATGCCCACCATACGACCCCTACCAGAAGTCTTACAAAAGATAGCGATCGATGAGCTTAATGAAGTGTCAGATCGTATAGCAGAAGATATCGAGACATTGAAAATATGGATTCAACAGCAGTCGCACTTGAACGCTCGAACGGATGATCAATTTCTTATCGCTTTTCTTCGTGGTTGTAAATATAGCTTGGAAAAGGCCAAGTCAAAAATTGAAAAATTTTATACTCTTCGAAGTAAGTATCCGGAATTCTATACCATTCGGAATTTCGACGACCCACGAGTTTTGGAATTACTACGATATGGGTCAGTGTTAAATTCGGACGATTAGTCGGAGGAGCAAAATCTTAAATAATATTTATTACCTGTAGTGTCGGCATCCCGCTCCCCATACCACTCAATGAGAATGGTCCACGAATACAATTGATTAGACCTGGCTGTTATCCCTCAGATAAGTTCTCAATCGAAAACGTGATGCCTTTAGCGCACACATTTGCTTTAATATCAATTTTAGAAGATGATCATGCGAGTGTTAACGGCTTCATTGACATAATAGACATGAAAAACGCAACAACGGCCCATATGCTTCAAATGACACCGAGCGTTGTAAAAAAGATGACCGTTTTCACAGAAGAAGCCATGCCATTGAGACAGAAGGCAACACATTTTATCAATACCGGTGTCGGGTTTGAAACCCTCTTTAATTGGCTTAAACCGATGATGCCGCAAAAGCAACAGGAGCGCGTAAGTAACTCTAATTGTCTCATTGAATAATGTGTACAACGGAATTACTAACTAACACCAAACTACATTCAGCTCTTCGTGCATGGTAATGATTTGGAGAAACTTTACGCTTATATACCGCAGAAATACTTGCCAAAAGAGTACGGTGGAGAAAATGGTTCCTTGCCCGAAATAATTGCGCAATCAGAAAAGCTCTTCTTTGAGTATCGTCAGTTCTTCATTGATGACCTAAAGTATGGAGTCGATGAATCCCAAAGATCCGGAAAATCATTCGATTACGATAGTATTTTTGGTATTGATGGTTCGTTCCGGAGGATTAGTGTGGATTAAACTTTCCAAATACAGTCACGCTTGCATAACTCTAATTTCTATATAAATCGAATTTTCTGTAACGCAAGTTAAATCGTGTGGCAACAGGTCTTCGAGACAGCTTTTTACATATGTTTCTGGAAAATGGTGATTGGAGCTATGACAATTTGACTGTACATCATAACATCATGGATTCTAATAATGGAACAGAATTAGAAAATGATTATTTTAACCACACAATAAGTTAAAATTCGACTCCATAGAGTCTTGTGCAAATATATTTTTGTTTCGAAGTTGAATTGTGGTCTTTAACTTTGTTTTTACAAAAACTCATTGGAACTAAACCAACCCAAAATTTTCCAAAGTCTGATTACAGTGCTTAATTTGGGAGTACAAATGTATATCGTTTGCATCGTGAGATTGGATCCATGGAATGTCGAGAGCAACAACTTGCAAATCGGAATAAATCCAAAGACTGTTCGTTCCAAAATATGTTTATACATAGTATATGTTCTCTTATTCACCAAACAACATATAAAAAGATCTGCATTTTAAAAATAAAATATTTCCTTTGGATTATGGTTATATCGCTTTGAGCTTAATTCAATTAAAGGCCGATCGCAGCCACAGGAAGAAGTTAACAAGTGTGTGTGTGGGACTCTTGCACTCTATGAGTTCTTTTGAGTCACTTTGATGATTACGCTCTTGACTTCAGTGTAATTATTTAGAGCATACTCGCCATTTTCACGCCCATGTCCAGACATTTTGAAGCCTCCGAATGGGACTTGTGAACATAAAGCATTATAGGTATTCACCCACACGGTGCCGGCACGCAAACCCTGCACGATATAATTTGCCTTATCAATATCTTTCGTAAAGACAGCTGCAGCCAGTCCATAGTCGGAATTATTGGCACGCTTAATGACTTCATCCAAGTTCTTGAAGCGAATAATTTGCTGAACCGGTCCGAAGATCTCTTCCCGTGCTATCCGCATTTCGTCTTGGACATCAGCGAAAACTGTTGGTTCCACAAAGTAACCATCCAGACCTTGAGGCTTATTTCCACCCGCTATCAACTTAGCTCCTTGTTTCTTTCCTGAATCGATCAATTCTAATATCTTATTCTGTTGTTCTTCGTCAACTTGCGGCCCATGCTCGGTCCTCAAATCGAAAGGATCTCCTACGGTGCGCTTTTTAGCGCGCTCAGCACTGCGTTCCACGAACTCATCATAAATCTTCTCCTCGACATATGTACGCGAACCAGCGCAACAGCATTGACCCATGTTAAAGAATAGTCCAAAGTGTGATGTTTCTACGGCATAATCCATATCACTGTCAGCGAGCACAATGTTCGGACTCTTGCCACCAAGCTCAAGAGTAACACGTTTTAGATTAGTATTTCCTGATGCTTGTTGAATCAGTTTTCCAACCTCTGTGGAGCCTGTAAAAGCAACTTTATCGACATCATCGTGATGAGCGAGAGCTGCACCAGCATCGCCGAAACCAGGTAGGACATTAACAACTCCTTCGGGGAATCCTGCTTCTTTGATTAACTGTGCTATGTACAGCGCTGTCAAGCTCGTCTGTTCAGCCGGCTTCAGTACGACTGTGTTACCAGTCGCCAAAGCAGGTCCTAGCTTCCAAGCAGCCATTAAAACCGGGAAGTTCCATGGAATAATTTGAGCACATACTCCAACTGGTTCGTGACGTGTGTATGCGAAGAAGTCACCATCCATTGGTATGGTCTTGCCATGGTTTTTGTCAGCCCATCCAGCAAAATATCTCAAATTCTTAATAGCCATTGGTATATCGACATTAAAAGACATGGCGTATGGTTTTCCATTGTCTAATGTTTCAAGACTCTGAAATTCAGTGAATAATTTTTTTTAATCTATAGAAATTGTTGTTTGAAGAACTCACTGCCAAATAGACACGATCACGTTCTATTAAATCAGCCAAGCGATTTAATAGTACCCCACGATCCGAAGCATCCATACGTCGCCACTTTGAACCAAGTCTGTAAAGGAGATCTCAAAAATTTATTGAAATATGCTTATTGGTAATTTATCTCTACTTACTCGAAGGCATTGCGTGCTGCTTTGACGGCAATTTCAACATCTTCCCTTCCGGCGCACTGTACTTCGGCGATTGGCTGCGCTGTTGTTGGATTCAGCGTTGTCAATGTCTTCCCCGACTTGCTTTTGTGCCATTCGTTATTAATGAAAAGCTGGCAGAAGAACAGAGAACAAACGCGTTACGACGACATCACAGGGGAGTATTTTTCGAATTTGTACTAATTTTGGTATTTTCCGAAAATTTCTAGCACCACTTTGAACCGAAAAAAAACTTATTCGAAAAGCGATACCCAGCAAACATTTTGGGAGTGATCTTATTTACTACTTTGAAATGAGTGCGAAATAAGTGATATATCGCACCTCCGCAACAAAGGAGTCACAACTCAAAATTCCTCAACTTTAAGTTAAGGTGTGGATCTTGTACATACAAAGTCACCTGCACGAAAAATGCTATTCCATTTTTCTCATGTAGACGCTCTCGTTGATCATGCCTATAGTTAGAATCTACTGTCCGTGTCTCTGGTTCTTTCGTCTCTGGTGCAGCACTGGTGACATAGGGGTCAAATTTCCCCGCATTTACTGCAGGTACTGTACATACACTCATGTATATCAGGGGTGTCACGGATGTGGTTTTTTTGACATCCGCGAATGCAGATGCGGATATGATTATTTTAAGGAAAGAAACTTTTATCAAAAACTCAAATGAGTAGATAATTATAGTATAATTATTATACAGCCCCCACAAAAAGAATGTCAGACCCACGACTCGCTGTACTTACTATATGTTTCCGGGGTCACTGAATCCAAATTTTAGTTCCATATAACTGCATCGGGTCTACGTTTTGCTTTAAAGTAGTAGGCTCTAAAACCCCACTCGAGAAGACGTTTTCGAGTTTATGGATATCCTGGACCCGAAGGAACTATGTGGACCCCAAAATTGGATTCGGCCCCTGGGTTCGAAACATTTTCTATATTTAATACAAATTATTTAAAATTATTTTTCTTATATTTTCCAACCAACTTTGTTGACGTTCATTACTTTCAACTCCTAAGGTTTTTTTATTTTTTATTTACAAGAGCAGCAGCCAAAAATGACGGTATGAAGGGCAACACATAATTGATACGAGGAAAACCAAAACGCATTATGATACATTTTGTCTCTTTCTCTTATCATTAGCTATTTTTTTAAGAACTCTGGCACACCTGCATTCGAATGAAAATCCGCATCGATGAATGCCGATGTTGAAATTCTTGCGGAAGCACCGCACTTGCGGATGCGAATATTCGCAACACCCCTGATGTATATCGAATCCTTGCTCCTAAACCGGCACAATTCAAAATCTTTATTCAAATTAGAAAATTAACGATTATATGGACTGATGCAGTAGTCGATTAAGAATAATATAAATTTATAAAAAGAAATGATTTCTTCGAAGTATCAAAAGATAAATGCGAAATTTTGAGTTGTGTCGATTTAGTAGCAAGGGTGCGATATGTATGTACTAGTGATGTAACGAATGTCAAATTTTAGCATTCGCGAATGCGAATGCCTACTCATATTCGCGAATGCGAATGCGAATATTCAGTTTTTGAATCTATATCTCAAATTTGGCACACATCACCAAATCAATTCATTTATTTATATAGCGCACTAACTTTGGAAAAAAATAATTCATGCATAAGTAAAAGAAATTACACATTTCGATGTTAAATTTCAAAGTGTTAAAAAAAAACAGTCACATGACAACAACAAAACTAATCCGACGATTTCGTGCAAGCATAACGCCCCTGCGCAATACGCAATGTTATTGTCGTTTTTCGTTTAGTAGCCCTCAGACGGTCGTTCTTGTATGAAAATTTATGTGAAGGAACTTAAAGGCATTCCAAATGCGTTTAATTCAGGGAAGAATTTGACAACATGGACTTTCTTATATACGTTTCATACTAAAATGGTTTTTTTAAATGCAATATCTGTGTAACGGTAGCACATAAAAAATTCTTTAAATGCTAAAATATTGGCTTTTAAATTTAAATTTAGAAAATCGATTAAAGAATACATTTTTGGTCAATTTTCTGCTAATTATATATTCGCAAAATATTCGCAACATTTTGCGAATGCGAATGCGAATGTGAAAAAACATGCGAATATTCGCGAATGCGAATGCGAATATTCGTTACATCACTAGTATGTACATGTACATACTTATGTGTGAAACATTGCATGAATATCAATAAATTCCTCTCCTATCGTCATCAGAAAAATTGAAGATAATGAAATAGCGAAAGATATCGAATTTATTTGCACATAGAAAAGCAACAAAGAACAAAGAGCGAGTGCAAAACTATAAACAAATGCGAATGGAATTCGATTTGCCTCTATTAAGGGCTGTTTTCTCATTTCTTTTTATCTGTAAGTTAAATTATACAAATTTGATTAATAAGTCAAAGAAAATGAAATTTAACTGGCGGATAGAGCTTAAAAATTAGATGAGAACAAGCCTAGAATACTAAATTCCAATTTTTTACCCATTAACACTTAACTTCGCCTGTGAGGTTACTTTTATAAAAACAATAAATGCTTTAAGCGTACTTTTCAAATTAGAGGCGGGACCGGAAGATTCTATGCTATCATACTCACTCCGGTGTAAAGTATTTCAGGACTTGTGTGCGGCGCCGGCATTGATGAAAAGCCGGCAGCAAGCTGAATTTTCGGCCTTGCAAACACATTTTGGACTTTTTCCAATATACGAAACATTTTCGACTGCAAACGTCGTTGTTGGAGCACTTCCGAATAGGAATGGGGAAAAAACATCGATATCAAGTATTACAGTATGAGAAACGAGCTAATAGGCAATTCAACAAAGCTAATAGGCAATTCACCAAAGGCTACAACAACCACACGGCGTAACAGGCAATCCACCACGATGTCTCTTTGGGCATTGTTGTCGTCTCTAGAAATTGGGCACATACAAGCAGTTAGTTTTTTTTTAGGGATTTTTTTTCATTTATAAACAGAGAAAATCAGATATTATATAGGTTTTTTAAGAAAGATTATACCATTTTAAACTGTAGAATTTCTTTTAACATGTATTTTTTCTTTTTAGTATTAGAAAAATTTACGTACTACAAAAAACTGATTTCCGAGTTTTTGGTCTTGTTTAATTTAGACGTTTGTGTGGCATCCATGGACAACAGATGGTGCCAAATGGAACGAGTCAATAGTGCAAATCGATGGTGAAAATAGTAACCGACTACAATTTGAACGTTTAGCTTTTAGAAATGAGACTTTCTGTCTGTCTGATTTTCAAAGGTATCCCTTCGTTCTAGGGTTTGTTATAAAATTCATAAATGCTGCTCCGAAACCAAAATTTTTTTATATACTTAGTGGAATTATTTATTTGGACTTAGTTAAGGGCATAAAATGTAGATTCCAAATATACGGGCATGTTACTGAAGTGACTATTAAAATCGTTAAAAACTTTAAATGCTTCTAAAATCACGCTGAGTAAGTTTTGACCTGGCTTTCAACTTTAAATTCGGAGAGAATAATATATGTATCGCTTTGATCTATTATAATGAAAAACAGGATTTGTTGTAACGAATTTTGGGGCACATAAAATATCGTAAATCGTCAGTTTTTGACGATATTGATTTCCGTAACATGCCCGATAGAAAAGTGGCCGCGCCAAAAGGCGTTATTCGAAAATTGAATTTTACACCCAAAATTCAGATGGCGCTTAAAACAAAGACGACATAAATATTTCTTTTTTAATCGTTGACATCCTCTACAAAAAATTACTTAAGTGGACGAATTTTAAGGGTACCTCCAGCACTAAGGTCAGCCTCAAATATCGTCTGAACTGCTGTTAAGTCATAATCTTTCGAGATATTTGCATGAAATAAGGAATTTGAGCTTATATTTAGCCTCCGATTAAAAATTTAATAGCTGTTTATATGAGTGAGGTATTCTATGGCCAGGTTCTCTTTACTATAACACCCTTACTTTTTTCATTTTGAAACATGAAATTTAAAAATGTATAAATTCCTTTTATGTCGAATTATCTTGCTTTTTATTTGGTTTTATTATGTTTTAAGAACTCTTTTGAGTACTCGGTTCAGTATCGATAAAAGCTTTGCGCTTAGAGTATTTGTGCATCGCTGACGAAGTCGTTCAATTTAAATGCAATATTGAATACTGAATTGCGGGGGTCGCAGATACTCAAATGTACTCTGAAATGAAGGAGCATCTCTCCTTTGTTGTTTGCAACTTCAATTTTACTTAAAAAGGGTCAAAATATAAAGTTACGGCATGTTTAAAAATCGCAAATTCTTCGACTTATTTTTGACAGTCAGCTGATTTTTACTCAACTTCACCACACCATTTGGAGCCATCTAGCATTTTGACAGGCTTTCCCATACTGTAATACTTGATCGATATATCAAAACATCGATATTTTTAAAACGATATATTGAAAATTTATAGTGATACCCCAGCAAGGCACGATACCTGATTGCACTCACACATTTACAGTATATCATGCTACCCCTGCAAGCCGGATACGCGTATTAATCTAGGTTACTCACTGGTTTTATACACGGATTCTTTCAGTCACACGCAAATGGGCGAATATAGATTTATACTTGTTTATCTTGTGTACGTGTACCAGCTGTCGCAATCTGTTGAATAAAATCATTAGCATGTGTGAGTGTAGCACGATATTTCATGAGTGTGATAGTGCAAACAAGTATCGTGCTTTACAGGGTACACTCACACATGCTAATGATTTTGTCGAAAGAGTGTGAGAGCTGCTATTCGTACACAAGATAAACAAGTATAAATCTATATTCTCCCATTTACGTGTGACGGAAAGAATCCGTGTATAAAACTAGTGAGTAACCTAGATTAATACGCGTATCTGGCTTGCTGGGACAAGGTGTATTTAACAAGTTGATATCAATATTACAACAAGAACAACAAATCTAAAACAAACACATTGCTTTATTGTTGCAAAGAAACTAAAAAGTCAAAAAATTTCATATAATTTGACAGTTTAGTTTTTGTTGTTCTTGTTGTAATATTGAGGCCTTTTATGCTATGTTCAGACGGCAACCTGAATTAAGTAATTCGGCCCCCATTCGTAATTCACAGTCGAATCACGTTGTGAATCACATAGTACGCCATACAAAATTTGACAAACCGAATTACCTCATTCGAACGTAATTCAGTTTGAATTACGATCCGAATTACGATAAAATCAGTGCCTTCCCTAATTTTTATCGGAATTTATCGAAACCAGAAGAATATCTAAAGGAAAGAAATGGTATTTGAGGTGGAGAAAACGAGTCTTTAAAAGATTCCTTGGAGTCAGACCTGGGGGTAGTGAACTAAATTTTCAGCCCCACTAGTTCTTTAATGAGTGAAACTTTAAAATATTCGGTTCCACTAATTCGTAGTGAATTTGAATTCTCTTCCACTATTTTCAGTAGTAAAATAGTGAATGTAAGAAAATTTACACTAAATTCTCTGTAGTGGAAGTGAAAATGTTTCTGACTTAAGGTTTTACTAGTGGCTGTAAGAATATCCCCACTAAATTAAAAAAAAAATTTTTTATATTTTTTCCAAATCAAATTTTGTTGTTGAAAAATTAGTGGCTAACAAAATATCTCCACTAAATAAGAAAAAAATATATTTTGAATATATTAAACACACATTCAATCACGAGTTTGAAAAAGAATAAAACTGGCAACGGGCATGCCAGAATACACTGGCACTATGACAATCATTCACACATGGCTGGCAGGAAATGTTGAATATTTGATGTGCTGCTGGTGTTTCTGCTGGCACCTTTAAATGATTTGCAGATAGATTGTATTTTATAATATTTGGGCCAAAATTCTTTTTAATGCCTTAATTTCTGTCCCTGTCAATGAAATTCAGTTTTTCTGAAGGAGCAAACCAAATTAATAAAAAATAAGTTTTAACAAAAAATTTTTGAATAACGAAATAAAATACTCTAGTCGAACTGAAAAAAATCAATTATTACCAAAATTCCATTTTTTTTCTTCGCAAATTACGGTAACATTGTTGTCTTTTCTTGTCTTGTCTTGCCAAACAAGACAACAATGTTACTGTAATTTGGGAGAACACAAGATGGAATTTTGGTAATGTTCGATTTTTTCCAATTGGACTAGAGTATTTTATTTCGTTATTAATAAATTTTTTGGTAAATTTTATTTGTTATTAATTTGATTTGCTCTTTTACGAACACTGAATTTCGTTGACAGAGACAAAAATTTAGGCATTAAAAAGAATTTTGGCCCATTTATCAAAGTACAAAATTAATTCAAATTATTAGCCTTCATTAAAACTAATCTTTCAAAATTTTCATCGCTCAAAACTTACTGAAAATAATTTAGTGGAACAGTTTGATTTTCCACTAGTTATTTAAATTTTGAGTGGAAAAAAATGTTTAAGCACTAATTTTATTTTAGTGGAAATTTTTCAACTTCACTACCACTAGGCTTGTAGTTGAAGTTTTGTTTCACTACCACTAAAAATAATAGTGGAACTGACACGTCGGGTTTCTTGCACTCAAATTTTTTTTTATTAAAACCCACTAGCTCCACTACCATTAGATTGGGATTTAGTTAAAAATGTGAATCACTAAAAATTTAGTGCACTACCCCCAGGTCTGGCAATCATAAAGCGGGAAATTATAAACAAATAGTTAATAAACTAATCAAAAACTTTGAACGGGTTGGTGCAAATCTGACGATCAAATTACATTTTTTGATGTCATAAAGACATAGCCGGAGCATTGACATTTTTTACTGCTAATTTTATGGGTACCTAATGAATTTGTTGTCCGTGCTAAAATTTAGAGTGTTGATATTTTAGCGTCTATGTACTCTAAGTGTGCGCGGAATCTTCGCCTTTCAATAATTGGTATAGTTTTATGACATCTCAAATATTTCCTGAGATATGGGTATTTTAGTAAGACAAAGTCTGATTTAATGCAATTTAGTTCATACAAGGTGGGCCCTCCTGACGTATACGCAACGTACTAATTCCCCACTTTTTTAACAAAATAAAAATGCAGTTTTTCGCTTATAACTTTCATATTTGTCATCCGATCATTGAGTTCTGCGGCTCTAAATGTTCGCTACCATTGTATCCAAAACATGTATGCCTAATATTGGGATAATTTTCACTGCTTGCTAAGATATGGCTCGATAATTGAGTGAAAAAGGTAAAATATGAGCGAAAAATGGCCTTTCTGATTTCATAGGAGCCACAATTATAGTCGTAAGCTTGCGTTTGCCCACGGTCTCCACCTTTCCAAATTAGGTCTATGCGCTTAGCTATCTTATACGGTAATTGAGTTATGGCCCTAAATATGGGGCAAAGTAGAGAATATTGACTTTTTTCACATTTTGGGCCATATCTCGGAAACGCTACTTAAATCCATCAAACCAATGACCTTTTGGGAAAGCTAACATAAAATAACCATTAGGATAAAAGGTAATGAAAAAAAAATTTTTTGTAGCATTGTGTTATATACTTATGGGCAATTCCATTTGTTGGTACGTTACACTTTTTTTAATTTTGGGCACATAACTTCTTAAGTTTTTTAAACACGATGTCGAGCTTTTCCAGTAAATAAAGATAGGCATGAGTTCTAGAAAATACAATATTTAATTTTGAAAAAAATCCATGGGGCATCCTGGTAATGCTGATTAAAAGGCGTTGGTACGTTACAAATTTTTCTAGCTGTTTTGAGAGAGCGGCAGATATTGTGAAAACTCTGCTCTCCTACTGAATGTAGTTTTACAAAATTTTTATGAATTATGTAAAAAAGGTTACTTTCGATGATTTGCATTTGCGTGATCGTTTATCCTTTAAAACGGTGTATGTCCAAAACAGGGTTGGATCGACGGTGGCTATATCGGGTTTGCACCCCCCTTTGGGAAATTTTGATGGTTTGGATGGTTTGTGCATATCAAAGACTTCTATCCAACAAATATAAAAAATCAGGTGTGTGATTGGATTCCCGGGAATTCATTTCCCCGGGGAATTGAAATAAATACTCGGGAATTTAAATATGTTCGAAATTTTTTAATTCGAAAATTTTATCGTATAGCCGCTCTTTTGTTTTTGACAATGTCATTTCTTTCAAAATTTCCATACATTCTTCAAAATATTGGAGGAACGAAATTCCCTTTCCCCAAAATTTGGGGAAAGGGAATCCAATCACATGCCCGAATAAAAAATTTACATACTAATTTTCAAGTTACATAGATCTTAGCACATTTGAAACTGCGACCGGTACCTAACAATCATGAAAGCGTTGGTATGTTACAGCTTTTTAATGCTATTAAAAATAATCCACAAATTTAATTTTTTTTAACGGTATTCTTTGAACAATTTCGAATACTTAGAGGAAAAAATAAAGAGCATTTATAATATTTCATCGACATGCTTTACTTTGACACTAACTTTGTTGCATTTAGCGTTGGTATGTTACACACACTTTGCGGCCAAATGCAACACTGTCTGAGTCGCTTAAAATTATACTTTTCGTACTTTTGCCAGCTTAAAGCCTATAAGGGCTCAACGCTGTTAAGGTAAATTGAAAGGAAGTATCGAGCTCATACTTTTGAAGAATGGAAATCAGAGTTGAAATTCCGATGACAGGTCGACAGAAATATAGAAAATGTATGACTTAAATGCAACCCTGTGAGTCCGATTACTTGTAATTAGCGTATACGTTCAAGTAGCGAAAGTAAGCCAAAGTACTTCTTTGGTTTTTTCAACATGTGTTTGATAAAGGAAATTTACTTGCTGCTTTAGAGCGTAGAGCCCTTATACTGAGATATGCAGTAACTACTTGCACATTAGGAGCCAATTCGCTACAACGTCGTAAAGTGTGAGAGAGACAACTATATTCACGCTCCTTGAATTCTTCAAAGTATGCCAACAATTTAACACCTTCGAAGTCGGTGTCAGTATTTCATTTGAAAAATGTGCCGCAATCAGCTGTCCTGGCATTTACTTCGCATAAAAAATGAACATGTTCATTTCTATGGCGAAGTAAAGCAGGCAAGTCGCTTGCAACCCTGCGCACATAATTACTTGACATCTCAGTATAAGCGAAAGTAAAGTATTTACTTCGAAGTACTTTTCAATTTTTTTTGCACGTATTTCTTATGGGAGCTTTACTTACTGCATATCTCAGTATTGGCTTTTAATCTAAAACTCTTGATTGTTAACCATAATTGGGCTTAGTTATATATCGAAAAATATAGTACATGTTTTATTTGCTGACCTTGGGAAAATTTTCGACGTTTGACATTTTTCTTCGAATAATATAAGCTTTTCACAAAACACGCGTGTCCACTTGCGAAAAAAGGATGCACTATATGAATTTGACAGCAACGTATAGATTACATATCTGTTCAACTATTATTGATATTTTTTTCCAACTTTAATCGAAAAAAATTTTTTTCTTCTCATCGATTTCTGTGGAATTGCCCTTATATTATTTCGATACTGAATTGTTCAGCCAATATAAAATAAAGAAATAAGTAGAAAGTTACGAATTTCTAAGTTTCCTATGTTCGGTTCTTATACGCTATTTACACGTTAAGACATTTCGATAATGAAACAAATTTTCGATGGCAAAGGAGGCAGGGGGAAGAGAGAAAAACGCTACCATACCACATTCCCGTGCGTCCCTAGCCCACAAAAAGTGTGTTTCATTATCGAAATGTCTTAACGTGTAAATGGCCTCTTACCACGATACAAGATAGCGCCACTTCAGCCCGATGATGTCACAAATACAAAATGAGAGCTTCATTGTTGTTGTTTTGCATGTTAAGCCCAACGTCACAACTTTACTTTAGCATGGGAAACAACAACAATACGAATGCTACAAAATAGCGGTACCCGAACTGGCGCTATCTTGCTCTGTTTGTATCATGGGTTCTTACAAAGATGGAAGAAACCGTTCACATTCGCACCATGAGAATTAACTACGAAAAGCAAAAAATATGTTTTTTTCAATACTTTTAATATTGCAAAAGAATTTTTTTCAATTCTAATCGTCACTGTCACTATCGTCTAGATTATTTTCTGTATTTGTACATGATTTCATAAGCATTAGATCATCGTCATCGTCTTCTTCATCCTTATTTTCCTTTTTGCTTGCAACAACAGTTTGTTTCTTCTTTCTTTCTTCGGCAGCGTTAATAAGAACGCTTAGAGTGTATTTATTAAAATCACAGCTACAAAATAATATTTTATGTTAAAAACTTTTATAAGGTAATATATAATATTTTGGCCGCTTACATTTTATTAAGCATTTCGTACTTGCGCGAAATGCTCTCGTGGAGGCCAAGCAGAGCCGGATGCTGAAACACACCGTCGCGATTGCCATGAGATGTCAAAATACAACAATACCATCTGCTATAGAATTCGATATGCGGAGATGATTGAAGCAGACGTGCAATGTTCTGCATTAATCGTTGAGCGTATTCGTTGGGAAGATTGGAGCACACAAGCTCAACTGGAATAACATCAACAATTTTCTCATTTCAAATAATTAAAATCCATATCACTTACTTTCTTTGTAGGGTATGCTTTCCATAACGCATGTAATCATATTCTGCTCATTTAATTTTAGTGACATGAGGAGAGCCTTCGAATATTCTTTCTCTTTTAAAGCTTCGTTTATTGTTTTAGGTGTTACTTCCAGGGATAGATCGAAAGGATCAAAAACTACGCCTATATAGAGAAATTAACGTAAAGAAGTTAAAATTTTTAAAAGAAAATTTAATTAAAATTGATAAAAAATATCTTAAGTTAAAATAAAAACGTTGGCGTCTTCTGCAATAACCTTTATCAAGCGAATAAACACATAAGCCTTCAGTGCATGCTGCCGCAAAAGCCTGTCCAGTTGGTGAAAACTTTACAGCGAAAACTCGTACTTCCGGTTTGAAACTGCGAGATGCCATATCACCCGATTGAACTCCCGGCAGACGAATAGCGACATTTCCACCTTCTAACTTTTCTCTCTCCTCTATCAATGCCATATTTCCGAATTCTGTCATCTGCCGTCGATTGATGTATTCCTAAATGTGAAATATATTCGTATATATGAGAGGCATAATAATTAGCTATTCCGCATATTCAGATAATAATTCCTACATTTAAGCCATCCAAACTATGATTTTGAGTTATCTCGAACTTCTTCAGCATTATCGCTTCACGAACATGATAGATGCATATAATTTGAGATTTACCTGCAGCTAGAAGACACTCACCATCCGCCGAATACTCAAGAGAGCTGAAAAACCTATTTACAAATTTTAAACAATTGAATTTTAAAATATTTGGCAGATTTTTGAAGCCTTGGGATTGTTTACTTTGCCTGTAAATTTTTTTTAGCCGTTATTAAATCTGTTTCCAAACGACCGCTACCCAAGTCATTGCGACCTTCGATGGTTTTAATTTGTGTTGAATTTTTTATTTCAAAAACGCTAATGCTGCCATTAATCGAGGCGACGGCAACCTATTAAAATATTAATAAATATAGAAAATAAATTGAAAACAGATAATTGAAAAATATTAATAAGCATGTTTAAAGCAAAATATGCTTATATACATACATGCAATGCTTGTTTTTGGAGAAAGTAGGCTTTTTTTATTTCATTTTGACAAAAAATTTTAATATAAATCGAGAGAAGTGAAAATTTGGTTTTACAAAAACTGTTAAAATTTGCATCTGAAAATGCCGAAAGAAAAAGAAACCAATGAGGAATTCTGGTCTCGCGTTGAGGAATTATATCCAGGGGTGTTCCAATCCGTGGGTTCTTTTCTCAAGTGCATTGTCTGCAAAGCAACCATAATAAGCCGAAAATTGTTTAGTGTTAAGCAGCACTTAGTGACCAACAAGCACATGGCAGCGACGGAGCAATGTCATGATACAGCCGAGAACAGTTCCACCAAGGAAGATGAGGTTTCTCCCACATTGGGCAAGGAAATTTGTGAAATGTTTTTAAAGGCAAATATCCCATTATATAAAATAAATCATCCAGCGGTGCAAGGGTTTTTGAAAAAAAATATTATAACGATAGAGCCAATACCATCCGAAACTACTTTACGCCAAAAATATGTACCGGAGTTGTATAGGGAAAAAATAAGTGAATTGCGATTAAAATCCGAAGAAAAATACATATGGGCATCCATTGACGAAACTACGGATGCAGAGCAGCGTCAAGTTGTTAATTGTGTATTTGGTGTGCTGGAAGAAGAAAGCGAAATAGGCAAAGCCTATCTTTTTAATGTGGCAACAGTTCCCTTCGCCAACGCTCGGACAATGTCGCAGTTTTTAAACAGCAGCCTTTCATTTCTTTGGCCAAAAGGTATACTTTGTGGTATAATTTAATATATGTTTGTAACCTTTTTTCAACGTTTTTTGCAGGGATACAGTACGACAAGGTTCTGCTGATTTTGACAGACGCAGCTCCGTACATGTGCGCAGCGATGAATTCCACGAAAGTACTATACCCAAAAATGCTGCACGTTACATGTTTTGCTCATGGAATGCATCGTCTGGCAGAATTTATTCGATCTCAATTTACGAGCGTGAACGAGTTAATAGCTTCTAACAAAGCTGTTTTTCTTAAGGCGCCATACCGCCGAAACACGTTTAAGATAATGGCACCGAATATTCCTTTACCACCAAGCCCATGCACTACTCGGTGGACTTCGTGGCTGAAGGCAGCACTATACTTTTCCGATAATTTTGAAATTATTAAACGTGTAGTTAATGAATTTGATGACGAAGATGCTGAAGCTATCCGTAAGGCAAAGGAACTTTATGAAGATCTCAATATTAAAGCTGACTTGGCTTTTATTAAGTGCAATTTTGCACCAATAATTGGGGCAACAATTAAATTTGAAACCCAGGGATTGGAATTAAGCGATAGTATCCCAACCATTGAGTCCATTCGAAACTCCCTCAAAGCGATAAAAACAAATGCGTATCACAAGAAATTTGAAAACATCCTTGATCGAAATAAAGGTTACAAATGCTTGTTGGACATTTACAGTATTTTGTATGAAGATTGTGTGCCTACTGAAGACTACACAAAAAGCCTTAACCCTTCTGAGATATGCTTGTTTAAGTATGCACCTGTCTTCTCCGCAGATGTAGAGCGTTCATTTTCATGCTATAATGGTACTTTAACATAAAAGCGAAGATCATTTTCATTTGAAAATATAAAACAACATTTAGTTGTATATTGCAACCAGAGTTAAGAAAATAAATTGATTTTTTTTAAATTACATGATTGGTTTTTGTTTTTGTCATTTGAAAACCTCTTCGTTTTCCACCAAATAATGCACCTATTAAACTAGGGCCAGAATCATGCCTAACGTATCCCAAGTAACCTATTTTTCCAATTTTGTTATGTACTCTTTTCAAATTTTGGTACAAATCAACTTAATCCTCTAAAAACCCAACCTGTAAGGAAAATCAAAGAAGACGGACAGAAGGACAGACGGATTGAGAGGGTCCAGGTGCCAACGTGCAACTAAACGTTGATTTGAAATGTGATTGACTCTCTCAAGCCAAAAATGCAAACAAAAGTCGACCTTAATAAACGGTCTTATAAAACTTAAAAAATGTTAACCAGATAGAATAATGTAAGGAACATACAACAAGCAATTCTTGCAAAGTTTTTAAATTCTAAATTCAATTTTTTAAAATTTAATTTAAATTTCGAACTGTCAAAAATGTTCCCAGAAACTTGTGAAACATTTTTCAAGCATATGTATCTGGCATGTATCTGCATTTGGTTTCGAGCATATTCTACTTTCTCTGTTAATAAGATATCGATACGTATTATTTTGTGTTATTCTCTATACGTGCCGAAAAAGTACACTAAGGACATCCTACTCATCATTGAGATTCATTTAGCTTCACTTACTTCTTCTCCATTGGGGTTAAACGTGACACAGACAACGTCTGAGAACAAGTCGATAGTTTCGCGACTACTACTGCTTTCCAGGCAGTTCCAGATTTTAATAGTCTTATCCCATGAACCAGAAACTAATGCAGTTGAAGTAGGAACGGGCGAAAAGGTAATCGATGTTACTGGGCCTTCATGGCCACTTATGACTTCTAGAAGCTTTCCCAATTTCATTGACCACAAAAAAATTTCGAATACATCTTGTCCACCGGCGGCAACAAATTCACCTGAATAATCAATAGCAACGCAAGCAAACTGCACATGACTTGGCGCAGTGAAGGTACGGAAATTTCGATACCTAATAAATGTATTTGAATAATTCAAATCCATTCGAAGAGTAGTTTTAACTCGTTTTTACCTGGTTATATCAAAGGCGCGCACGGTTCCATCTAAAGAACTGCTCACAAGGAATTTCTTGTTACGGCTAAATTCAACGCCAGTTATACCGCTTGAATGTTCATTGAACGTTACGAAGCAGAAACCTGTCTGTGTGTTCCATAGCTTCACCTTTGAGTCATCACCACCACTTGCGATATATTGACCATCGGGTGAATAGGAAATACAGGTCATTTCACTGCTGTGGCCCTGTTGTTTCATAATGTATTGCTCACCTAAGTTTAAAAATGATTAAAACAAAAAAACAACTTAGAATTCCTTTTCGTTACTATTTGCTTACTCTGCCACTCCCAAACAAGAAGCTGACCAAGTTCGCGTGAAGCTAATGCCACCCAATCACCAGTGGAATTGAATAAGGCCGTCGATATAGCATAGTCGGATATGCTCAGCGAATGAATCATGTTAACATCAGGAAGTTCGTAAAGATAAAATGCCCCATTACTGAAACCGGTAACCAAAACTTTCGTTCTTTTATTATAATGCGTGGCAGTTAGGACTGCTTTGCGATTTTCTTTCCTGGGTTCATTCGCCAAATAGTGCCGTCCTAGCTTTTTATAAAACAATGGATGTCCCTTTTTAACATCTTCTTCATCAACGGCATTCTCATCTTTAGTGAACAGGTCCAAAGCTTCATCATTTTGTTTTTCAACACTGTCCTCAACATCATCTTCAGATTCTTCATCTTCAGAGTTTTTTAATGGTTTTTTCTTTTTCTTTTCAGCTGGTTGCATCGTAACTGAATGTTCCGCAGAGTCTATTATATCCGAAAATGCAAGACTACATTCCCATAAACAGAGCTGTCCATTGCGGCTTAAGGTATTCAAATGCAAGCTTCCACTTTCGAAGAAACAACCAACAACCGAATCAGTATGACCGCCAAGTACATACGTCCGAAAGTTTTTCATAAAATGAATCCCAATAATTTTTGTCGTATTATCGCGACATCCAATAGCTAGAAAGCGCGAGTCTGTTGACCAATCCAAACATGTTACATCTTCATGACCTCCATTATGTCTGTAATGTAGAACGAATGGATTGTATTCGCCGGTCAGTTCACCGGGAGCGCGAAAGACCAATACAACCGATCTCATAGCGACGGCGAAGTGTGCCCCATCAGGGCTGAAAACGATGCAGCTGACTGCATCTCGGAATTTATGTCGATGTACAATCGTACAAGACATCATACTAATCAACTGAGCTTCTCCGCGCTCATTAACCGCAATAAGTATGCTTCCATCGGGAGACAGCGCTATACTTGTGTAGTTGTATCTTGATTCAAGGGACAGAGTGCGCGCCTTATTGCTGTGGAATTTAACTGTTTTAGCCTTTTGCAATATCAACAAATACCACTACTTACTTCTTTAAGTCAAAGATGGTTAAACGATTTCCAACTGGACTTATTAATGAATTACCATCTGGGAACCATACCACATTGCCACTGCGATATATTGTTCCCAGTAAATTAGAAAACTGCAACCACATCCGAAATTAATTTCAAGCCAAAACAACATTTTTCCACTCACCTTATAAGAAAATTTCATGTTTACTTTTAGCAACAAACGAATCGAATTCCACAAAAAACGCACGTGCAATTGTTTACATCGAGTTCAGTGCTACCAATTTTAAGAATTTTTTCTACAATTTGGGAAAAAGGGACTCTTTTCTCTGCTTGTAGAAAATAAGGGGATTTTCATTTTTATTACCACTTGGAAAAACAAACGTCAAAAGCCACTATATTTAATATATTTCTGGCGGCTTTTCCCCATAAAAGGTGTCCGTTTCAGCTTCAAAACAAAGAAGAAGAATAGCAGAAGTAGGGTCATATTTTATCAAATTTATTTAAAAAAAACTGATTTTCGCATTTTGAGATAAAAAAGATATAAATATTGAAAGAATAGAATGGAGTCTTATGCGCGGTATAGACACGTCAAATGTTGTATCAACTTTGAGCGTGTGTTAGTAGGTACCAACTAGAATTTGGCTATAAACATGTCGTACGATATTCATTTTTTAGCGAATTTCGAGCGCAAAGGACATGCGCTATTGTTTCGGCTACCTGGTTGCTTTTAACAAAGCGTATTTTTCCGTCGGCGAAACCTAAAAAAAAAATTATGAGTAATGACTATATCCAACGCCACTTCTTTCAAATGCCCAAATCCTTTTTAATTCCCTCCTTTAACAGGTTCGACGATTATTAATTGTTTGCGTTAACTTTTTTTGTGGTCTCTAGATATTTTTCTTTGAGTTTAATTCAAAGTGTTTCGTAGCTAGCGTTTTTTAAATTCCGGTCAATATAATCTTTTGACTTAAAGTTCCAAAAAGCCGACAACCTACGATAAACTTCTATTAGTTCCAAAATAAAATTGTTTTCTTCCATTTTTTCAATTAATTTTCCGCTCGTTTTTTAAAAATTTTTCCGCTCTCCGTTCGATGTTCACTCGTTGAATATTGCGCACAAATGAGAGTTGAACCAACATAGATATACAACTTCAGACACACCGTCTAAGCATGTTCTCATCTAGGCAAATCGGGTTAGGATTTATCGGCGAATCCCAGGTTTCAAATGTCAAAACGCATATAAAAAAAAAATCATCTAACCCGAAAATAAACCCCGGGTTAACATTTAACTCTGAGGTTAGCGCAGAGTTGCATTTGAAAATTTCAGTTACATTTGCTAACACCGAATACAAAAACCGGGTTTATATTTAATACGGCACTGACAGGGAAGCTTTCCCGTGCAGCAAATGAGAGGTGAAGGATGTGTTTCGAAATGTTAATTTTGATCACAGGTCTTGGAACATTTTGAGATGCCGCTTTCATCATTAGCTCCATTAATCTATAATATTTTGGTTCCTGCGGTTATTGCAATGGTCTTCTAATATTATTGCTTCCAATATTCCTTTGGCTTTTTCAGCTTCTTTAAACATTTCTAATAAAGCAAATTCCATTTTTATTTGCAATTTCTCGATGATATAGTATATCAGATATACCTTGCGCGATTTTTTATATTTCAAACTCCCAAGCCGGACATTATCGCATGCATGTAATGAAAACAGCGGCCATCTTCTAACAAACTTCATTAACAGTTAGGATTAGTAATGCGAGGAACCGCAGTATGAATTTTCACCACTTCGGAAGTAGTGCAGAAGTAGTCCACTTTCCGGCTGGGTCATATGACTTTAGTAAACCCTAACTCGCTCAAAGCTGATATGAACGCTTTGAGTTAAAGTATCGGGTTAAGAACTTAACCCCTATAGTGAGAACATAGCATAACATCGTTACCTGCTTGAGCAAAAATTCGAAGATTGTGATTTTCCGTCAGACATCGTAGGTTTACTCTTTCTCACTAACACACGCTCAAAGTTGATACAACATTTGACGTGTCTATACTAGTGATGCCACGAATATTCGGCCACTATTCGGTATTCGGCCTATTCGGCGTCATTTTTCAGTATTCGGTATTCGGCCGAATAGTTAAAATATTCGGCCGAATACCGAATAGTAGAAATAACTTATTAAAAAAATCAGCAGTAACTACAAATTAAATTTTTCTCACAATAACGTAAAAAAAATTTAATTAACGAGAGATTTGCATTTTATTCTTTAGAAATATTAAATGTACGCTAGCTTCTTCTAAATTTTTTTTGAAAACATTATGAACAGTGGGCAAATATTTCAGCGGCAGCTTTTGCCTTGACTCCAGCTAGTCGCGAGTAGGCCCAAGCTGTCTTTACTACGTGCCGAATATTCGGTTGCCGAATATTCGTTATTCGGCCGAGAGGTTGACCGAATATTCGGTATTCGGTATTCGGCCAAATCCACTATTCGTGGCATCACTAGTCTATACCGCGCATTAACCTTTTATATCATTTAATTTTTCCCGTGGGATTATACCTAAAGCAAATAGGGAAAAAAGGGATTTTCTGAGACGACCGTGGGAAAAGGTGCCCAAAAGTACTGGCAGCACAGCGGTAAGCTGCTGAAAATTAAGTTTTAGTGGCAGCTCTTCACATGCTGACTCATTTTGCAAACGTTTAAGGGAAAAGTATTTCGAAAGTTACTTTTTTTTTTTTGCGAAATCAATTAAAATCGAAAAGGTATAGTAATTAAAAAAGAATAATTTGAAGGTAAATAATAGCACAGTATTACTGCTTACAATTTTTGAAACGTCAACGGAGGAACAAAATTCGAACAATGGAGAAGCTCGCACAAAAATATGCGAACGACAATGAAAGCGATTGCGAAACTTACAATTCGGACTTGGACGAGCTCTTTGGACTTCCCACTGGAGTGGTAGAGCTGCTTAGCAACGAACACGTGAACGACGCCAAGAAAAAGCGTATGGGAGACCGCTTGCCAACAAGAAGACCTGATCCAAACGTTTACAATCGTAATGCTTTATTAGCTCGTGAAAACCGGAAACGTAAGAAGGCACATGTTGAGACATTGGAAAAGTGTTTAGAGGAATGTAAGCGAGTCAATATAAAGTTGCTGGATGCTTTAAAGCGTGAACGCAAAATGACACGTCGTTTGGAACGCGAGAAGCTATACTATAAGAATATTGTAACGAATCGTACTGAAATAGTTAGTTTAGTGTCTGCTCTTAACGGGCGTCTGCGCGAAACTGCCACACCACAGAATTGTATCAACTTGAATCAGACATCACCGACGCAGGATTCGCTGTATTCGTATAGCGGTAGTAGCAGCTACGAAACAGAATATCCTGTATACGCATTTGATTACTCCGACAATGGTAGTGTAGTAGCTGAACCTAGAAACACTTCATCTTTTGATTTCAACGATTCTTCTTTTCTCGATAATTTTCTAACAGAATTGGAGCGACCAGTTGCATTTGACGACACTTGGAATGATATTCTACACGACAAAACTTTTGGACTAACGGAAGAGTTCGATCAACTAAGCTCGGATATCGACACAAACAAAGGAGCTTTGTTGAACGTTCAAAAGGAACGCTACGTCACGCCACCAGATAACAATAATGAAGCTAAAGAGGCCGCCGGCGTCTGTCTACACATTACCGGTGGAAAAGTTTCGATTGAATTCTGCCCTACTTGCCACTGGAGTGCTAATCAGGCGTTACCAAATCAGCTTTTGCAAGGAGACTTGATTGAAAGCCTGTAAATTCTTATTTTACATTCATAATGAATTCTATTATTGAAAGAGCGATACACACTCAAACTCAGCTAGCTTAGGATATTTTAGTATAAGATGACATGTCGTATATGTATTCTCATTGGAAAGGGCCATGGAAGTAGCAGTTTGATAGAATAATTCCTAATTCGATGATTTCCAGCAATCCGGTTACTAAATACTTTTTTCAAACATTCCAGGCATATGGATTCTACTGGAGCTCAAGCTCAGTTGGAAATCTGTCATTTAAAAAGAAGGTGGGTTCGCAATGTCTTACTAGTTGTATAATTAAAAGGCAATTGCAAACTTTGAGTCCATTTTTGCATGCATTTCTAAAAAAAAAAAAAATATCGACTTTTTACAGCTTCGTCGTCTTGGTTGTGATTGGAAGCTCGTTAAAGCAGCGGGTTTTTTTAAAAAGTATCGTTCCGAAATTAGAGAAATGAGCAACAAAGCATGGAGCAATAAGCGACCAAAAGCGGGTGTCAGAACTAATTTTTTAAAGCATGAAAAATTAACTTATACAAAACTTATAGACCAAGAATGGCACAAAGCAAAAATTGGTTATCTTGTTGCTCATGTTGTTGTTCATAATTGGGTAAAGCATATTCCTGATGGTTGAATACATTATTAAATTTCTTTTGAATTGTACCAAGTTTCAGGGTTCCAGTCGGCGTCCCAAGGTTACTAAACAATTAAGCGCTTGCTAACCGGATTGAAATCGAATTTCGGTATGTATTTCTATCAGAATACTTCCAATGCCCTCGTTAGGCGACTTCATTTATAAACGATAGTTTGTAAGATCAATTTGTATTCTTGCTATTATTATGTTCAAAATAAAGAACTGAATTGTTAACAAAAAAGTTTGTAATTTTTAACTGGTTTAAATTATAAAAAGGGGGAAGGGTCTGGAAATATTTTATGTCAGCATGAAGACACGGGATCTTTAAGCAATACTTGTACTTTTTATTGCTTCGAATAAAGAGAATAGCGATCTCCTTTTACAACTGTTCTTTGGCGACTTTTGGGACTGCAGCTTATAACCAAATTCGAATGCCGGTGTCTCAGATTAGGAGAGTGTTTTTTGCGCAACTGATCATATAATATAAAGCAAATATAATTTCAATAATTTTTAAATAATTTATTAGAAAACTAAAAGCAGCTGACGTTAGTTTTAAAAACCTTAAAAAATGACGAAATTTGATTTAAATTGCAACTGCACTGTGATAAATGCATTAGATTGAATTATTAATTGGTAAAAATTCCTTTAAATAAATTTTTATACTGTACTAGCTGATCTGGGCGTATTGTTTAAGAAGAAACTAATGTGTTCAAAATCGATTAGTTAAAGTTTGCAGCTATCCTATCCATCCTTCACCCTCTTTACTTTGAGAATTTGAAAATTGTGAGAAATCATGACATGATTTTATTTTTTTAAATAAAAATTTTTCTTCCATAAATTGAAATAAAAAAATTCGTTAAAAAGGTGTATTTAACAAGGTGGTAGTACAACAATGTAAAAAAAACTAGAAATGTCAAAACTACCTCACGTTTGTTTGAATTTTGTTTAAATATAAGAATTTTAAATTTCGTTGAAAAAAAGGAAGAAGAAGAGCAAGTTTCTACTGACATCACCTTATTAAATACAGGGCCGCGAAATAAGGCATGGCGAAATTGTGCATTCATGCATAATTTCGCTTTGAATTTCGTTTTTAAACGCATGTACAATTTCGCTTTCGAACAGAAATCATGCATATGCTTAAATTCGTTTTTCGGTTAAATGTTTGCTTTCGATCCAAAACCGAAATTTAACATTCAGGCATTATTTCGGTTCGATCGTATGTACAATTTCGGGTTCCACCGAAATTGCTCATGCGAATGCATATTTTCGCCATGCGCTATTTCATGGTGCCATTAAATATGCCTTGATTTCAGCATTATTTGAATACTAGGGATGGATATCGGACATTATAATATCGATATTCCATATCGACATATTCAAGATGCAGCCGATACGATATATCGAATTTTGAGGTTAAAAAATATCGATATATCGATATATCGTCCAATATATGATGTCACACTTTTTACTGTTTGCGTCTTAATTCTTTGCATTGCTTATAAGTTATAACAAAACTGTTTGAGCAAAGAATTAAGCCGCAAACAGTACAAAGTGAGACATAATTTATGGACGCTCCCCAAAAAAGGAATTACGATTTTCAAGAAAACAAAAACATTTATTCATTCAATAAAAAAAAAGTCTTTTAAAAACAAAGTCAAAATAAGGAACATAAAACAAATGTACATTAGACCGTGCATTATTTTGCCCTGATTTCCACACAGAAATTTTTATTTCGAAATTCTTGACTTAACAGGCCCGAAGGGCACGAAGAAGGGAACCTACTTTTATTCCCCAATGTTTGCACTCCGCCGAGTTTTTTGAGTTTTTATTGAAGTGTTTCCACACTGTACTTTTAGGAGCCATAACATATCTGTTTAAACAACTTCCAAAAAGGAGGGAATTTGATTTATGCACTAGTGCTGTAGACAAATTTAAGTACTCGATAATATCGGAGAAAAATTACGATATTGATAATATCGTCCCATATACATATCGAATAAATAATATCGAAGTCTACACAAATAATATCGATATATCGATATATCGATACAATATCGAGCATCCCTATTGAATACTTAAAAAATGAAGTTCTACAGAGAGATGTAGAGAGAGAGAGAGAGAGAGAGAGAGAAATAGAAACCATAAAGTTCAAGCGAATGCGCTTGTCCGAGGTGCAGTGTTCGGACTACGGAAATCCCATTGAGGCCTTTTACACTAGGCAATTATCGCCGGCAATATTTTTCGTTTGAAGGCAAGACGCAGAGCGGGGGTTAGAGAAAAATTGCTCGTTTCAGTGAAGTGCAGTGTTCGGACTATACTCCGATCGGAGTAGATCTACTCCGTTTTTTTTTAATTTTTGAAATCTACTCCGCCACTACCCTATACCTGAAATCTACTCCGATTTTTTAACATCACCAAACTCAAAATAATTTTGTCTATAGGGCCCTTTATACGGTCATATATGTTCGTGGATTTGTTGGGTATGATGAAAAGTATGTGTGTGTAAACGGAAAAAAGCAAGTTCTACAACATGCTCGCCGGTTTTCAAAAAATTTTGATTTTTCTGTCGGTGTGACGAACAAGCTTTATAATGTAAATGGCTGCATCATGCACACATTATATATCTAACATATCGTCGATAATAAGTGCTGCAACTAATGCGCGTGCCATATTTTTTCGCTGAAACTTAGAACGAAATGAAGTTTTATGACATGTTCGTCCATGTAAACACAATATGTTTTTTATGACACACTTTGCATCATGCTAAGTTCGTGAACATATATGACCGTATAAAGGGCCCTTATGTCACGATTTAGACGTAATGAGAACGAGTTTTTTCCCTGCAGTAAATGCTGGGCAAATTGACCCCTGCGTCACCACTGTCATTCTATAGACATGGTCAACGAGGAGGTCCACAGTTCAATTTTCTTGAGCATTCATTAAATGAATTTGCTGCACGAGAATCAGAAGGCTCCGTAGCGTAATGGCTAGCATGTCCGATCATCAATCCGAAGGCTCGTGTTCGAATCCCAGGGCAGGCGAGAAAAAGTGGAAAATTGTAAAATTCGGAGGATTATTCTTATGGATTCTTATGGGTGAGAAGAGAGAAAAAAAAGTTTCCATTCTGAATTCTCGTGAATGCTTTCACATTTCGTGCGAAAATTCTCATGAATTATATTTTCAATAACTTCCTTTTTCCAATTTTTTCGCAAAAAAAAATTTTTTTTTAACCTGTTAGACACCTATAATATTATCCACTTAAAAAAAAAAAAAAAAATTGGCACCCGCCCGAGCGAGATTCGAACACGGGTCTCCAGGTCGCTAGGCCAGACTCTTCACACTGAGCCATCTGAGCCCCGTGCGCGGCGCTTTCTATTTAGGTAATATAGCTAATGAGCTGCCTCTACAGCATCACCAGTTCAATCGTCAACTGGTGTCCGCCCGAACATATGCTCATACAAAATGTCCATAGGAGAATACATTGGCACGGGTACAGTTGGTCACTAGTGACGATGACGGAGGAACTAGTGACAGATTGAATCAGTCACTAGTGATAATTACTGCAGGGTTGTGTTCCCTCGTTCGTAAACAAATGGTTGTTTTCCATACAGATGTCTCTGTATCTAAATCTTGACTGATGGACATAAAAAAATATAAGTAATATGTAAATGTAAGTTATAAATGTTTGCTTCAAATAAATTGTTGACTTTTTTTTTGGTGCGAAAATGAGAAAGTCCAATTTACTACCCAAAAATTCATTTCTCTCCGATTTTTTCGGTTTTCTACTACGAAATGGGATTTCCGTAGTCCGAACACTGGTGAAGTGAAAAAATCGGAGTAGATTTCAGGTATGCGCCCGTTTAGACGTATGATCAACATCGTTCAACAAATTATCAGATTCCCTTTTCATGTTTCGTTCGTGTCCACACAGCCAAAAACTGCTTCGTTCAACAAATGCTTCAACATTTTATATTTCGACGTTTCCCTCTTGCGCGTAGGAACGATGTTAGAAATGAAAGAAAATTATTCCTTATGCATCTCTCAAAAAGGATTGATATTCCGAATGTATTGAACGCAAATACAACAATGCAATTTTAACAATTTCAAAACAACAAAAACTATTTAATATTGCTTTGATATGGTTTTTTATTTTCATCTAAATGTATAAATAGGAGAGATTGTACCAGTTATAAGTTTTATTTAAAAAAATCAAAAATAATCCTCATTGCTTGATTTTTATTATTTTTCGTTCAAAAATAAAAATCAAATTTCGAATTTAAAATTATTAAAAAGCTAATAAAATGAAAAATATCAAAATAGATGCAAAAAAAAAAAACATAAACAAAATTTTTAGCGAAGACATTCGAACCTTTCCGCTCGAATGACAAAAATATTTGAAGCAAATGTAAAAATCGCACAGGGGTTGTTTTCAAGTTTCACGCTAAGAATATAGGCACAAAGAGAATAGCCGAGTACGTTCAACAAAAACCATCTTCCTCTCCCCGCTAGCGTCTCTCCAACGAACTGCGTTTTGTTGAACGATGTTGAAGCACGTCTAAACGGGCGCTATAGGGTAGCGGCGGAGTAGATTTCAAAAATTAAAAAAAAACGGAGTACATCTACTCCGATCGGAGTATAGTCCGAACCCTGCCGAGGTGACCATAATTACATTTGTGTAGAAATTTTAGTTTGTGACTTAAGGCTCAAATACCCCATACACATTTTTCCTTTATCCGCACATCTGATCTCAGTGGAATCTCGATAAAATTGAAATGTACACGCAAATGTACGCGCAAGCACAAAAGCAGGTATACACAACACATAACATGCTTGTACAAACATGGATTTGTGCGAATGCTTGTATGGTGTATTTGAGCCTTTAGGGACGCACGGGGATATGGTATGGGAGCGTTTTTCTCTTTTCCCCTGCCTCTCTTGCCAACGAAAATTTGTTTCGTTATCGAAATGTCTTATGCTGCCAATTAACTATACAATATATCGTACGATTACGATTGTACTGCAGATAGTATGCCTCGCGACTAACTTTCAAACAGCGCCCTCACATAGTACATCAAATATCAATTTCATATGCAGGATTTTTTCTTCCTTATATGCCTGCCACACGTAGATCGAAATTGAGCAATTTCAAAAAATTTCAGAACAAATTTGACATTTGAAATTGAGGCAATTTCAATTTTGTTCTGAAATTGCTCAATTTCGATCTACGTGTGGCAAGCATATTATCCATTTTTAAGAAAAAGCTGCTAGATCAAGATATAGGAAAAAGTAAAAAATCTGTCAAACTCCACTAACGTAGCAATCTGTCTTACTATAAGTAAAAAAATCAAATCATTTTAAACTTCGTCAAACAAGCCGTCGAACAGCTAGGCACCTATACTACAAGTCCACTAACGCACCGATTTGTAGTACAATCATTACAAATCGTACGATAGATTGGATAGTTAATGGACTGCATTAAATAGCGGTGCCCACAGTGCGCTATAATTCTTCTTTCATGAAAGATATTAAAAAAACGTGAAACAGATTTCAGTTGAGAATTGAAAAAAGCCGAAGCGTAAAGGAGCGTTTTTTTTTGTTGTTTTTTTTTTTTTATAAATTGATTGAAGAGAAATACGAAACTGTTGGAAACATGTCAAAGCGTACACAACCAGCGTGGCAGCCACCAAAAGCCGCGTCACGGCAAAAGTTGAAACTCTTCAATAGTCTAACAAGGAAAAAGGAAGATTTCGTGCCGCTTGACGGGAATAATGTAACGTGGTACAGCTGTGGGCCGACGGTTTATGATGCATCTCATATGGGACACGCCAGGTAAGCTAATGGGCACAGATCTTCGTTGCCACGTCATCGGGTGGAAGCGTGGAAGAATGAGTCACATAGTTTCTAGTTCCAAGGCTTTCAAGCTTAAAGATACGAAATCGTTTAGATTTGTCAATGATTTGAAATTTAAGAACATGAGAGCAATATGTAACAATTGATCAAACAATCTACCATTTAGATCCTACATATCCTTCGATATACTTCGTCGGGTTCTATCCGACTATTTCGGCTACAACATCCATTACGTTATGAACATAACCGACATCGATGACAAAATCATTAAACGAGCGCGGCAAAATTTTCTATACGAGAGCTACGTGCAAGCTGCGGAGAAGGCACCGTTGGATAAACTGCTGGTCGATCAGAAAGAAGTGTTGATGCAATTTAGAGCAACTTACAAGAAAAACACTGACCCAGATAAAAAGGTTATGTACGATAATATGCTAACGCGCATGAATTCTGCGATAGAAGCACTGACTAATGCGGTAGCCACTGGCCAAGTCGAAAGCATAGCGAATGCACGTGAAGATTATCTAAATGAAGCAAAGGATCCTATAGCGGAATGGCGCGACCGCCTGGAAGGTTCTTCGGTAACAGAAAATTCAATTTTCGAAAAGCTTCCACGGTATTGGGAAGATCAGTTCCATAACGACATGAGAGCCTTGAATGTGAGTGGAATATTTCAGCAATTAAAAAAAAAAACCCCACTATTGATGAATTTCTTTTCCCCATAGATACTGCCACCAGATGTGCTGACGCGCGTCTCGGAATATGTACCACAAATAGTTGAATTTATACAGCGTATTATTGACAATGGTTTAGCCTACGTTGCCAATGGCTCGGTGTATTTCGATGTTACCGGTTTCGATAAGCGAGACAAACATCATTATGCGAAATTGGTACCTGAAGCTTACGGTGATGTGAAATCATTGCAAGAAGGTGAAGGCGATTTATCTGTTTCGACTGAACAGCTTTCCGAAAAGCGTTCCATCAATGATTTTGCCTTATGGAAAGCAAGTAAAGCCGGAGAACCTTGGTGGAATAGTCCTTGGGGCCGCGGGCGGCCTGGTTGGCATATTGAATGTTCCGCAATGGCATCGGATATTTTTGGTTCTACGTTTGATATACACACAGGCGGTGTAGACTTGAAGTTTCCACATCATGATAATGAACTTGCACAATCGGAAGCTGCTTATGACAATAACGAATGGGTTAAATACTTTCTTCATACTGGACATTTGACAATTGCCGGTTGTAAGATGTCCAAATCATTGAAGAACTTTATAACCATACAACAAGCATTGGAAAAGCATACGTCTTGTCAATTAAGGCTCGCATTTTTGCTACACTCATGGAAGGATACACTCGACTATTCAGCAAATACTATGGAAATGGCTATTCAATATGAACGATTGCTTAATGTGGGTTAAGGACACAATTTTAATATGAGAATTTTTAATTTTTTTTTTAAATCTTTGAAACGCAGGAATTTTTCCTCAACGTTAAAGATTTAACGCGGTATGTTCTTCTGGGACAGCCACGTGAACAGTTCAATGCTTGGTCGCCTATTGAAAGCGGTTTACAGACAAAATACAATACAATACGGGAGCACGTACATAATGCGCTCTGTGGTAAATATGATTTTTATAACTTATTCTGAGAAAATCTATCAATGGTCTAACGTTCCAGACAACGTTGACACTCGAACTGCTTTGGATGCGATACGCGAATTAATTTCAGCCTGCAACATTTATATAAGAGACAATAAATCAAAATTGAATTGTCTTCTTCTTCGACGCATAGCCACTTACATAACTGATTTGCTTCATATATTCGGCGCTATTCCGGGTCCTCGTGGTGGCATTGGTTTTCCAGTATGCCAATCTCAAGCCGATGAAGGCGCAATCGATGTTGAGACAATGGTATTGCCCTATGTCAATAGTATTGCTGAATTCAGGAATCAAGTACGTGAGGAAGCAAAACTACTTAAGGCGACAGCTATTCTCAAACTTTGCGATGATTTACGTGATGATGTTTTACCAAATTTGGGCGTACGATTGGAAGACAAAGATGCTGGAGCTTTTGCTGTCAAATTGGTTGATCGGAATACTTTGCTGAAAGAACGTGAAGCAAAGAAGGCCGCCGATGCTGAGCGTTTAGCTGAAAAGGAACGTAAACGTCAAGCGGCTGCAGAGGCCGCAGCCGCTAAGGAGGCACAAAAAAGGATCGATCCAAAGAAAATGTTCTTGGGAGAAACTGACAAGTACTCAAAATTTGACGAAAACGTGAGTGAGGGCGCTAACTATATGATTTTTTGTGATCTATTGATTTTTTTTTTTTTTTTGTATTACCCTATCATTAGGGCTTACCCACACATGACAAGGAAGGCAAAGAAATAAGTAAAGGTCAGCTGAAGAAATTGCAAAAGTTATACCAACAACAGGAACAGCGCTATCAAGAATATTTGGCTTCAATCAAGCAATAGCGCCACGTCATTACTATAAACACAAAACATAATTTTTTAAATACTTTTTTGTATTCAAAACAACTTTTAACTTATTAAAAAAAATATATATAAAAGCTTTAAACTTTCCAAAATTGAAGTTTTCGATCTTCGGCGGCTACGACGTATGGCAAGCGATGATGCCAACACATGGATTTACTATCAAATACCTTTAGCCGTGCTTCTATGAGAGGTGTTGTTGATTTGGCAGCAAATACTTTCAACGTGAAATTCGGTCGGCCAACGCTAGCAGTCACCCGATCAGTAATTGGCGAGAAACGTATAATTTGTCCGCCATCTTGATAAACGTGTTTTGCATTCACAGGTGAGGACACGCGCGGCAGTTTCCAAGTGATTATTTCTCCTCCTGCTAAAGCTGTTATAATTAAGCGGTTGTTTACTGACCAATCGGCCGACATTAGAGGATATTTTGATGTTTCCACAGATAAAATAGCTTGTTGTTTTTGCAAATTGTAAAAACGTATGATACCCTTCTTTTCTGCAACTAGAATCTTTTGCGGTTCTTCCGGATGCCATTTAACACTCATGCCGGGGGATGAGAGACAGAACGTCGTTGTGATTTTATAGTTGGATTCGGCATACCAAATTTTACACGTATAATCATCGCTTACAGAGGCCAATTGTTCCCCTTTTGTGTCCCAAGCAATGTCATTGATGTAACTAGTATGTCCTAAGGTAAATAACGATAGAGGTCTTTTGTCAATTTTTTCTTTAATACCTGAAATAGGGAAAGCAGGAGAGGTTCTACCTGTTAGTGTTTGAACGGTATCCAAATTGTCCAAGTTCGTTCGAAATATTCTCAAAGTAAAGTCTGCACCAGCCGCACAAAAAGTTACAATAGGGCTTGGCTTCGAGACCAAAGATGTTTCTGATGAGAAGCAAATGGCGGTACAACGAGTCTCGTGGTACAAGTCTTTCAACCGATCCCAGGTGAGCTTGTGTTCATTATCTTCATTGTCTTCCTGAAAACATATCAGTGCTGAGTATTGGAACTATCTCGGATGAGTCGAGAGAAAAAAACTTACTGGAAACTTAATTAAACCTAAGATCAATTTCTTTTCATCGGTTGCAATGCATATTAGATTTGTTGCAAACGTGGAGTGATTCAACGCAATTAATTTTCTCTTTGAATGTTAGTGTATGAGCTGGTTCAGTATAAAAACTCATTTTATTTATGAAAAGTTTTGATGAAGTTTAATTTTTGCGCGCTTTGTTTGTTTACCTACGTCTCGACATTCAATTTTTCATGGCATACCATCTGTTGCAAATTTGGAGTCTTAACCATATATAATTACATCTCACGCAGAGCGTTACATTTTGCTCATTTGACATGGTCTATGGTGTAGCACCTGGTTTGGGTACCAAAATTAGCATTTTTCATTGGTACTCACCAAAAGTTTTGCTACTCAAGCTTTAATTTTTGCCTGCGGTACATCTCTTTCTTACTGTCTCGACATTCGCGCAAATATCTCATGAGCAGTGACCATCTAGTCAAATTGATGTCTTAACATTGGCAATGAGGCCTTCTATACTAGGCAATTTTAGTTGCGCAACTCGCGAGTTTGTAGGAAAGACGCGGTACGGGGAAGGTAAGGGGAAAATCGCTGTCGCGAGTTGCTCGAACAGGCAATTTTGTGTGATACGCTTTGTGCATCTCTTTCTTACTTTCAAACGTGAAAATACCATCTCTTTCTTACTTTCAAACGTGTAAGTGGCGTCGGGGTTGTTTTTGACGATCGGCAACTCGAGTTGCTGACCCAATGTAGACAAAAAAGCAACTCCAAAAGAGAATTCGATATGAGCTGCGCAACTAAAATTGCCTAGTGTAGAAGGCCTCAATATTGCCAGGGTGGGCTTGTTTATGTTATGCCATCGGCATTTATGAAATGACCACCAAGAAGTTAATAGTTAATATGTTGCGCACGCGCCTTGGTTGTCATTGAAAAGCTAATTCTATTGAGTTCATCTTGCTTTCGGGTCATGAATATATGATTATTACTTTTATTGGTTTCAATATTTCTTTCCTATTAGTTAAATACGCTTTAAATCAAAGTGTTATAATGACATTCATTTAAAACTAAAGTTCAACAGGTAAAAATTAATATTAATATGAAAATATCCGAAATGAACAATTCCTCGCTACGATGTGAACACATCGAATTCTTCTGAAAAATGAATTTTGGCTGTCAAACAACCAAAATGGCGCTCATTATCAACTTCATGGCAAGCAATTTATGGCAAGCAATATTGCAAGACATAAATTGCCATCTTGCGGTCTCCATTGGCAATATCTATACATTGACAGATGGCATGCCATGAAAAATTGCGTGTCGAGATGCCGGGTTACGCTTTTTACACGTTAAGACATTTCGATAATGAAACGAATTTTCGCCTGCAAGGGAGGCAGGCGAAAGAGAAAAAAACGCTACCATTTTGAAATGAGCCAAAATGGAAACGGCTCCTGAGTGACATATATAGTTATATATGATAACTATATATGTCACTCAGGAGCCGTTTCTATTTTGGCTCTTTTCAACACGGTCTTGGGTACCCACCATGGTCTTGGGTACCCACCAAAATGAGCATTTTTCACTTAGGTACTCACCAAAAGTATTTCTCTCTCGCTCTTTTTTTGCCTGCCGAGTAACATCTCTTTCTAACTGGCGCGAAATGTCCCGCCCAAATTCTATGAGAGTGACATATATAGTAATATATGTCTAACACATTGCAGGGATTAGGAAGAAGAAGAGTTAGACCTATAGTCCTATATGGTCGCCCGTAAGGACATGCAATGCTAAAAAGGAGTACAAAATACATGAGGCTCGGAGATGTGAAGAGTAATTCATTGCTCCAAAAGGAGTAATCCAAGATTAATTTTTGAGTAATCCTATTTTTTTACTGGGAAAGAAGTCAACACACAAACTGTCGATCTATTCTGTTAAATGTAATCTGCTCGTTTTAAATCAGACAATCAAATCGACAAATCTGTCGATGCGAAACGATGCAAAACCGACTTTGAAAATGAAAACACTTTCAAAACTGATAGTCTCTTTCTATAAAACCAAAACGATAGCTGTATTGATTTCAAATCTGATTCGGACAGTTTTCGGTTTCCATAACACACCCGATTTGGAGCATTCCCTTAAAAGCGAAAAGATTTAAAACTCGGAAGTGTAAAATTTTTCCAAACAAAATATCAATCATTCCTGCAAGCTCTAGAATTCGAATCCGAATAAAAAAATTCGAGATCGCTTTGAAATTGAAAATACATTTACCGAGTTTGGGTCCAGTTTTTTCGAAATTTGTTGCCGTTGGGTAGAAGAAATTTTGTTTCTATTTTCAAGTTAATGCATCATCCCCCAACTATCCCAATAAATTTCGTTTTATCAATTCAAACAATCGGGTCTATTACGGTAGTCGCCGTCGACGCAAAAAATAGACGAAGCGACAGATTCGTATTACAGTAGTCGCCGTCGACGCAATATTGTCGTCGTCGTCGCTAAATACCTATTACCGTAGTCGCCGCGAGAGTCGCTTCTTGTCGTTTTCTGTCGCTATTTTTTTAGGTGACGACTAGCAGGCGAGCAGTGCGATAAAAGTAATAAAATGAAAACTAATTTCACTCAATAGTGAGCCAGCTTGAAAAGAACCGAAGTATGGCAAGAGGTTACCGAAAAGGAACTATTCCTAGCAATTTTGCGGAAGAATGGGAAACTATTTCGTCAAAAATGAATTCACCTTGTCCTCCCATGCAAACTTAAAATATCCAATCTTTGTCTTAAAATTCTCCTCTGGTAATAACTTGAATTTCTTTAATTTTTGCTTGAGCTTTCAAAATTTTTTTTACTCTTAAAACTATGTCACACAAACAAATTTTCATAAGATTGGTTCCATTTTCCGAATAAAAAATAAAAGTGCTACCAATTTCATTTGAAATTCGTTGTCGTCGTCTCGAACTAGTACCGTAATAGCTATTAAGGGGCGAAGCGACGACGACATCGTTGCTAAGTCGTCGACGACGATAGCGGCGACAACCGTAAAAGGCCCGAATGTTAAAGAAAGAGGTCACATAGTTTACTTTTTATGAATAACTTTATTAGTTAAATCGCTGCCACCGTTCACTTTCTAATACAGAAATCATAGAGAAATTGAGGAAAATTCATTTAATTTATTAAAAAAAAAAAAAAAAAAACAATTGAAAAATTTCATTTAAGTATATTAGCAGTTTAAACACATTTCCTTAAAACGGATGTGATACATCATACATTTATACAGTTGTGTTTTTGCATTTGTATTTCACATACACCCAAAAAAAGTATATCACAAAAGTGCACGTATCGAGAAAAATTCGTAGCCTTTTCTCATTTTATTTTGTCCCTTCGGAGAAAATTTTTTGACCATTCATGTGAGATATATTGTGAGTATGTGGAATGAAAAAGACCAACAAAATATACGACCCATTGTGGGCATATCATGTATAACCACTTAATCCATAAGAATCTTACCGTGAACACATGGAACTCTGGAGAAAATATTTGAGAATAGAAAATCAGCAATTGGGTAAGCCTAACACGAAATAATCAAATCAAATATATACAAATATGCATTCCAATCGCTCGAATCGAATCCATTTACATAATGGAGCACAGACCCGAAGTCTCCACTCCACAATTAATTTTTTTCATTTTCTTAAGATTTGCGTTTTGAAGTGCAGGCTTCAACTCGTACGTAATGGTTTCTTCGACCGGTACAGGTACAGTGGCCGGCGCCGGTGGCGTCGGTGTACGCTGTCGTACTGCTGCTGTTGTTGTGCCACTTGAAGAGGGATCTACAACAGTGTTGACCGATGTACCCAAAACCTGTACTGATTGCTGGTGTTGATGCTGCTGCTGCTGATGATGATGATGGTGTTGCGGTTTATGATAATTGCCGTAACTACCAATAACTGTAATATTACTTATATTACTAGTATTAACTACATTGGACGAGGGCATTGTACCTCCGGCACAAAGCACAGGAATCGTTGATACAACGTTCGTAATTGTATTTATATTACACGATTTAGTGCTATTATTACTACTATTACTATTTAAACTACTTATTGTTGATGTTACTGTTGCTGTTGATGGTACATCAGTCGTTACAGTTGATAGTGATGTTGTTCTAGTTGCCTCCTGCTCTTCAGCTGGCGTTGCGGTGGCCGATGATGCAGCTGATGTGTGTGCTGCTGCCGATGCATTTTTCGTTATATTAATTTTAATTCTATTTATTAAAGTTCCCAAGGGCACTGCTGGTGAAGGACCAGCGATTGAAAGATTGTGACTGTCTGAAGGCTCAAGATTACCGTCGATAGATATATGACTGTCTTCAGTTATCTCTAGGTGTGCTGTTTCGACGTCGCCGCTTGTTTTAGTTGCAGGGGTATCATCAGTAGCCATCTGGTTGGATATATTGGCCGATAAAGAATTCTCACCACCGATAGTAATCGGTGAATCTGTTGATAAAATTGTTTGCGTTTGTGTTTCTTCTGGAAAAACAATTTAATAATTTAATAATTTAGTGTTGGGCGTTAAAAATAAAAGGTTACGAAAACTAAAAAAAACATATACAAATTAAATATTGACTCACCACTGCTTTGTATTGATATTTCATCGTATGGGCCGTACATAACGGTTCCAACATCTTCAAAATCACCGTCTTCATCTTCATCATCTTTCGGCTCTTCTTTAATTTTTACATTTAAAAATGAAGCCTGGGACGTTTCTTCCGGAATTGGCAGCTCTTTTTCCTCGTAGGTATCCAAATCTGTAAACGGTATTGTCGGCTCTTGGATCTCCACATCTGATTCGATTTCAGCAGATTCGTCTTTATCTTTATCTTTATCTTTATTCTTATCGTCAGTGGTTATTTGTCCGGATTTCATTTCCTTGCGTGTAACATTAACGGGGACATATTCCTCTTCGTCATCATCAATTTCAGTAACCGAAGGTTCCTCATTTGGTAAAACGATAACGTCGTCGTCGTCTTCAGCGATAATGACATCCGGTGTTGTCGATGCTGCATGCATAACAATTTTTAAAACATTTTTCTTACAATCGGATCTAATAAATTTACTTACCACCATCACCTTCTTTCTCGTCTTCTTCAATCTTTATGACAACATCGACAGCGTTGTCGTCTTCTTGCATAATGACATCATCATCATTATGTTTAGTTAAATCGTCCTCTTGTAGATTTTGTGCAGCCTATATTAAAAACATATAAATTAATATAATATATGTTCACACATACAAATAATTAAATTTGATATTGATTCAACTTGCAATGCTCACCTTAAAGTCCTCGTAACAAAATGGATGATAAATTTTATCCTCTACACGTATAGCTGCACGCAAATGCCATTCCTCTAGTTCTTCGTTATAAAATTGCTCAAACTTCTCCTGGCACGTATCGCAAACACGATCGACATCATCTGGTCCAGCGGGGCAGCTGGGTACTGGCGAGTTTGTCGAACGTTGATTCGATGCGTCGTCCATCGCATCCATTTCATTCTGTTGTGCTTCAAAGAAATTCTTTTCACGCTCCTCCAAATCTTCGATTTCCTCATATTGCAGCCAATCATTGAGATCATAATACCACTTCCTTGAGTGCGCCTTTCGTGTTGAGTCACGTCCACGGCGATTTTGACGGAAATGCCAATCCAAGTGCTGGCTGTATTTTATTGTTTGTTCAGGTGGGAAACGCACACCACAACTGCTGCACTGCATGCCTGAGTATAGCGTCATAATAATCGCTTCCTGGCGCGTCTTAATCGAGTCGGCTTTTCGCAAATCAATTGGTATGATTGGTGGTAATTTCTCTTCTTCCTTTTCCATTGGAATTTCTTCAGTTTTTTCATTTGGTTTCGTATCAGTTTTTTTATCTTTAGAATCTTCCTGCTCAGGCTTTGATGCATCTATAGCTCTTGTTGTTGTTGTTGTTGCATTGCTATTCAATATACCTGATGATACGAGTTTTTGGAAGAGCTCATCAATGTTTATTTTTCCTAAAGCAGTTGTTGCAGTTATTGGCGCGAATGATGCCGCAGTCGTAGTATTCTCGGATTTCTGCCCGTCTTCAGCCTTCAACAGCATATCATTGTCCTCTGGCTTAACATCTTGTTGTTCAATTCCCGTTTTGTCTTTCAGTTTATCTTCGCCAGCAAAGCTACACGGGGCCGTTTCAATTTTTTTCGGTTTCTCCATTTTCACATAGACCATGTCTTTGATCTCAACTTTTCCGGGAACTGCACCCTTTGGTAAGGTCGTGAAACGTATATAATAACGTTTACCGCCGAGATTGTAACTCTTTGGCAGACCACCATACTCAACTTGAATCGGCTGACCATCGAGTATTACCGTCAACAAGTTGTCAGCAAACTGAACTGTATGCTCTTCATCATTGAAACGGAACGTCTGTTGTCTGGCATCTAAAAACAGCGGAAACAAATTCACTGCTTCAATGATCATGTGGATTTTTCCTACAACTAAATCAAAACGCAATGGCCCAATATTGACTTGCGGTGGCGGACCCTCTGCTTTTAGTATGTGGATTTTGTTATTGATCGGTATAGATACAGGTGGCCCACCGAAATAGATCTCATACCAGTTTTCGTCAATGTAAAGCTCACGTGATGGAAAACCGAATCGCACGCGATGCTGTTCGCCGGCAATTATTAATGGCATGTAATCATCATTGAAACGCAAGTTAACTGGCTCTTGATTGTCAAAGATTATAGCACGTTGGCCAGGCTGGAAGCCGATTTCACGTGGCTCGTCAAGCTCCATGAACACAATTGCAACATCGTCATATATTCGTATATCCTTGGATTGACCATCTATGGTAATCGTACGAACTAATTCCGCTTGAGGATTATCGATGGAATTACATGGCTTTGGTAGACTATTAGGTGTAAGTGCAGGTAAGACTGGTGGAATGCTCATTGGTGGCGGTTGTGGTGGTGGTGGTACGCTACTGCGTAACATCGGCATTTGATTTCCGAAGCCCATTGCTCCTCTTCCATTTGGTGGTCCATTATTCATCGGAGATTGCGGCCAAACCCGCCAACAGCATGCATCGGTCGCATAACATTTGGACCTAAAATCATGGGTGGTTGAGGAGCCTGCGGCGGCGGGGGCACACATCCAACCCTCATGCCGGATATATTTTGACGTTTTGGTGCCGATCCTGGCCCCGATCCTGCTGTCCAATTGCGCTGTTGTTGTGCTGAAATATTGGCATTTAAATTCGCTTGACTCTCATTACGATCACTCCACTTCGAGTGCCGGACGCGTTTCTCCTTTGGCTTTAATTTGTTTAGATTACCAATCACACCACCACCATCGTGTGCATCTTCATTTTCAATGCTAGGTGGTGGTAATTGATTACGCGTCTTCTTTTCTGGCTTTTCTAGCTTTTCAGGCTTTTCTGACTTGTCGGACCATTCTGGCCTCTCTACCCTTTCTGGCTTTTCTTGCTTTTCAGACCTTTCTGTCTTTTCTGTTTTTTCTGACTTTTCTGACTTTTCTGAGACATTTTCTGCAATGGCCGTCGTCGTCGGCATCGTGGCTGATGTAGAAGTTTTCGATATTTTTGGTATGCGCTTGCGCAACACAGCATCTCGCGCTGCCGATAACTCTGCACTGGCTATGTCTTCGTCTGTGGGTGAAGCTGCGGCATCTCTTGAAACTCTCCGAACATTTTGTTGCTGTAGTAACTCCCGCCGTTTCGCTTCTTTCAGTTTATTCTTCTCGTTGATAGACATTACCGTTTGCACAAGGTGTTTGTACTGGCTTTGATTTAGAGAATTCGACTCCAGCATTTCTTGAGCCTGAGACAATATGATGCGAATTTTTTCGTCCTCTGCTTCTTGAGTGGTTTCATCGTCGTTCGGTGCGGTGAGATCCACTAACTTCTGACGTGCCTTCTCAGTCGCTCTGTCGAATTTGTTTAGCCTAGTCGCTTTTGCGAATTTAGCACGTACATCTTCGAAATTCGATGGAAGTTTTTGCTGTACCGTCTTTTGTGTTGAAGCCTGAAGTCAAAAATAGTCAACAATGACAATTGCACAAAGAACCAAACAATTTAATTAACATCCTTTTACGGAAAAACAATACAACGCGCTAACTATATATGTATATGTCAATGATATGACCCGACCCTACTAGCCACATACTCTTATTCTTCTAAGTACAATGGTATTTTGACAAACGAGATTTAATTTGTTCCGCAACCTTGCTGGCATTTCAAATTGGTCGATATCTCGAAGCAAATGTCCCCATTGCAAATAATTGAACTACCATTAATCCGTTCCAGCCCCCAAAATATAACCCCAGTTTTTTTTTAAGTGCTTTTGAACAAGAAAAATGCCTTCATAAGCAAGTAAACTAGATTTATAAAGAGTTATATTAGCCTAATTTTCATCACTGCTTTTCTCTTCACTGGTCTTTGTCTTTTGTCGCCACGCCTTTCTAACATTCACCTGTAGGCCATTAAAAACAAGTTCGAGAATGGACCCGATCGGACCATTTTTAGAGGTACCTCCAGTACTTGGGTCTGTTACGAAAATCACAAAAACTGCTCTAAAATCGAAGTTTTTCAACATATTTTGATGAAATTTGATGATATTTGAACATGTTTCAAGGCAAGTAATACGATTTCCAAAAATTTTAAAAGTGGGCGTGGCAGAAGGGCGTTCTTTGAAAATTGTCCCCTACACCCGAAATTCAAATGGCACCTGAACGAAATTTGGCACTTATGCTTCCTTTGTAGCCATAAACATCCTCCCAAAAAATTTCCTTGGTCGGGTCCATTCTCGAACTTCTTCTTACTCATGTCCCCGTGAGCACGCATACCAAATTTTGTCAAGATAGCTCAACGCCTTCGATAAGATAACTGTATACAGACAGACAGACAGACAGACGGACGGACATGTCTAAATCGAATCTCCTGGTAACGCGGATCATTTCTATATACATTTTGTATGGTCTATCTCGACTAGTTCTGGGTGTTACACACAACCACACAAACGCAATATACCCTCGACACAGAGTGTGTCGGGTATAAAAATGTCCAAGGAGGTTGTGTTTCTTCCTCCCTTTCAGAATGTAATGGAAATAAGCTAGGTAAGTGGCATTAAATAGCTCCGATGCACGACCAGTTGCTACTCTTTCTGCCTATTTCTTTTCCACAAACTGTAAAACTCTCTCCCAAATTTCCAAGTTCTCCTTTATGCTAGTTGTAGACAGAGATCCGAAATAACTATTACATTTTTTTCGAATCGAAAAAATTACCTTTAAAATTATGAAAATTTTTTACGCTAGTCGATAATACTTATGATTGGGATTTTTTTGTTTTTCGTTGCTCAAAACGTATATTTTTTGATAAATATTTTTTACGTTGCCTCAAAACAATTGTGAATGAGAAAAAACTTTTCAGTTTCTATAACCATTTATTTTCAATAAATAGTTTTTAATTTATTTCGTTAAGAGGAAAAATATATGTATTATATATTGGTACCATGATGATGCCATTCTACTGATATCATTAAAAAGAATTTATTGAAAAATAAAAGTTATAAGCAAGGCAAAACATTTTTTCTCATTCATAATTGTTATTAGGCAACGTAAAAAATATTTATCGAACGATTAAAATTATGAACATAGGAAAAAATTGTTTTCTTCAATTACTATTATAGAAGAATGAAATACATTTTCATTGCTTGAAACTATCTTAAAAAGATATTTATTTAATACAAACTATAATAGTTAGTCCAATTTTTTTTTTTCTTATTTCTTATAACTGTCGACTCTATTTTTTAAACGTCGTTATTGTACGCTTCGGGAAAAAAATCTTTCTTTCAAATAACTTAAGTTAAAGATGTTCCAATGATAATGATGCTTTTAATAAAAATATACTGATTTTATTTAGGCGGGATCAATAATAACGACTTTAAAAATCGTTTCGTCGTCAACTTCGACTTTCGTAATAAGGGGCAATAATAATTTCATTCAGAGTTAAGTAATCATTCTTACCAAATGCAATATGACCTTACCTTATTTTCTCGTGTTTTCGCTACATCCTGTTGCTGATCCTCATCTGATGAAATATGCGGCGGAGGTGGTGGTGTCAGTGACCCACTAATCAAAGCTTTGCTCATGATTGGTGGTGCCAATGTTCGTAAATCTACGTCTTCGGGGCCAAAAAGTCTGTAACGGAAAAATGCACATGAAAATAATATGCAGGAAAAATAAAGGTTTTTTGTCTAAAAAAAAAAATAAAATAAAAATAAAATAAAAATAAAAAACGCCTTGTAATCGAAACTTACTCATCCATTTTGGTTGATTTACTTTTCTTTGCAACCGGTTCATCTTTGACGCCAGATTCAGACATTCGTTTCTTACCGTCGACGATTGCCGCCGAACGAATACCTATACTCTCGTCAACATCCATATCATGGGAGGAGTCTTGCTTAGCTAACGGCTTCGTCTGATTGTCTTCTGCTTCACTTCTCGTTACAGTTGATATTGATGTTGATGACGTTGACGATGATGGTGGAGATGAGTGCGTCGTTGTAGTTTTGGTTGTTGTTGCTGTTGTTGTTGTAGCTGTTGATAGAGTTTCTGTAGATTTTGCTAATTTATTAAACGTTTTCTGAATTTTAAACGACACTTTTGGTGTTGTTGGTGGTGATTTTGTGCTTGATGATGATGCGACTAAAACTGGCGTTTTTCGTTCAATGTTAATTCCTAAATTTGCACATCTATCTAGCGTATCAGTTTGGGTTTGGGCTAGGTCTTCAACGGGCTCTACTACATTTTGCAAGGAGACAATCGGTACATTCAACGCTGTTTGATTCATCGTTGATTGTGGTGTTGTTGTTATATTGATACCAGAATATAACTGTCTCAAATCCACATCCTGCACACTCGTGATCGTATTTAGCGATTTTGCTGCCGGTGTTGCCATGACCGCCATTGAAGATGCAAGATCTGTTATATCTAGAAAATGGGTTGGCGAAATTTGGTTTTGGTTTTGTGTTCTGTTTTTTCTTTGCGCCCTTGAAAAGATCCACAGAAAAGACTCAAAAAACGAAGAAAAAAAAAAAAAAAAAAAAAAAAAAAAAAAAAAAAAAACTTGAGAACTGAAGAGGAAATCAGTCATAAATAATAGCCACTCAAATATAGGACATTCAAACCTAAGAGTGCCGATTCGACTCATACTTATTATATACATATTAGGAACTGCGTTTAAAGACATCATTCAGATATCAAAAGGGCTATCATATTTATTTTGTTCGAATTTTTAAACAAATGTGTTATTCCAAATATGTATAAGGCGGAACCATTGGCATTTTCTTAGACAAGCTCCCTCAAAATCAGGTGAATTTCTTTCCTCAGTCATTCTATCTGTTGATTTTTTTTTTTTATTCAGACTTAAAAAAAAAAAAAAGACTAGTGAACTTAGATGGGTAGGTCCGCTTCCTGAGAGCTTATTTGTAAAAAGCAGTTTGGCTTTGTATTCAATGGTTTTTCTATAGCTGCGAAATCAAGTCAAGAAAACCAATTATATTATTGAGAAGCGAATTTAAAAAATTATAAATCAATTTTTACCTAATATATGGATTATTTGTTGGTATCGGGAATGCGCCAATTATAAAAGTTTGGCAAGAATTTCATTTCAATTCATTTGTTAAGAGTTTTAATTCCCAAACACACCTTTATTTCCAAATGGTTTATTCGCTAATTTATCAAGAGCAGCGAACAGTAATACGCTGGAGATTTTTTCTTGTAAGCATAATAGAGCTGCTTTGAAAAATTGATAAATTAGCAGAAGCATCGGGTAAATCATGCTTCTTCCGATAGCACTTTGAGCCTGAATCTTATTTCCATTTACACAAGACACATTCACCCTCATGCTTACAGTTATCAACTCAAAAATAAATAACATATACAAATGTTGGAATATAAGAAAAAAATATTAACGCATTCCTTTCATATCAAATTAAATTTGCATCATCATCAAAACAAAAAAATAAAAAAAAAAATAAATGGGAAATGTTGAAGATAAACACTCAGTCAGCCAGTCGCGTATACGAAGTAAAAGAAAATATTAAAATACAGTATATGTGGAATAGTTGTTAAAATAATATTTAAATAAATAATTATATGCAACGTTAACTAATATTGGTACTTTATGTAGTTTTAAAGTTTAGTTTTAACAAATCTTTATTTCTTTTTTACATTTCGAAAGAGATACACACAAAGGTCTTTTGGTTAAAGTCTTTTAAATTTGTTCCCTTTATCACAGATATTTTTTCTACTTAAATTTACATGTTTCTTTTCTACATATATATAGATATATATAACCCCACGATATGTAGCACGCTTTTGAGTCTACTGATTGCGGGAAGATTATCGGGAATGCAACTGAATCAAAATTAAAACAACTGAGTTGTCAAAAGTTTTTCATTAGCAATTCGTATATTTTTTTGTTGTTGTCGTTTTTCTTTTATAATAAAGATGAAATCTTTTAATTTTACGGATATTTAACTTCTAGTTCAATTCTTAAATTTTATTTTATGCAAAATAGTTTTTTAATTCTTCATTCCAATAAAATAAAAAGCTTTTATTGCTCCTATACCATATCATCATGTATAAAAAAAACTTCATTATAAATGATGTAATAAATAATTTTCCACGAGCCAATACGAACCATCATTATCGAGCATAAATTTATTTGAAAGAGAAGCAATTGGGAATGGGAAACTACTACGTCCACAAACACACGACAAGCCCAGACGCTATAGAACTATGATCCTTGCCAAATTCAAGTCCTTCTAAGCCAAAAACATATTCCAACTCAAAAATCTTACCCAGCAAAAAAATAATAATAATAATTGGCGTCCAGTAACGATCACGTACACGTTGGTGTTGCTCAAATTTTCCAATGTATCGATTGATCATATTTAGTTTATAACAGATATAATGTATATCGATGGTTTCTAATTGAGTTCATTTTTCATACCATAATATGAAAGATACCGACAAAACAATATATTTAGCTAAAAAATTCGAAAATTTTTCCAAATTTACTTGCAGATTGAAACTATTTCATTTCGAGATATCTAATTTTTGGCCAATTCTTTACAACACAATGCCACACACCATATTTAAAAAAGTTTTATCAAAAATGTAAAGATGATATGATATGCCTAAAAATGGATCAATGTTTTTCCACTTGATTTTTTTTTTTTTTTTTTCAATAAATCGGTGTATTTCTGCCCTTTTTTCATATTAATAGAAAAAAATAAGCTTTATAGAGTAGAAACAGAATATATTCTAAAGTTGCAACGGATATTCGGCCGGATAACGGATACCATCTATATGTCGGGCCCCTAGATACCTTACAGTTGCGCTGAAATTTTCACAGAAATTTCCATTTTCAGAGAGCTTTCATTGTAGTTCGCTGCGAATACAAAAAAAAAAAAAAAAAAAAAAAAAAAAAAAAAAAAAAAACACTACTAAAAACTGTGCTGTGTCAAAAAATAACGTGCGAAATTTTTTTTTACTAAACGGCAATGCTCAGGAGCATTGATACGTCGTTCAATAAGACTTTGAACCAGACAAATCAATAACAAAAAAAATAACTATCCGGCAGCGGGATATACGGCCTCGCAGCCATCCGGATATCTGGTATCCTGCAGCATGAAATTTTCAAACGCAGAGTATGCATATGGACTTCTACGTTTTGGGACGAGCTTAAGACGTGGTTTACAATGGGAAAATTTAAAGGCTTCAACATTTAAAACAAAACTTATCAACTGATTTCAGACGAAGTCCCTGTTAAGATTAGGAGGCTTTTGTCGCGGCGACACGTCGTTTAATGGTAAGAGACGTACGGGGAAGGGAGAGGGGTTTTTCTCCCGTACCGGCGGTACTCTTTGTCGCCGAGAGACATTTTAATCTATGTAGAGGCGAAGGAGACAGGCGGCTGTCACCGTAGTCTCTCCCGCAGGGGGAATCATTTATGATTTACGGGATTGGCAAACCCGCGGGCCCCAGCTAAATGTCCACCAATACATGATTCGGATATGGGGTCAAATTTGAAGTGTAGGAAACTTTTGGGGGAATGTACGCAGGGTTGAACATACGACCTGCAATTAGTTTTGGTGTGGTGCAGCTATACTAATTATAGTTGTATTCACACTTTTATCAATGACGAAAAAATGGTACCACGGGGACCGGGATCCCCAGAATACGTTTTTAGTATTTTGGGCAAGGCCCTTCGTGGAGTTTCGTGGGGGCTGTGGTATCTTTGAGGTGAGGATAGCACTAGGGGGCCTACTCTGTATTGCGATGCGATACGCAATTTGATGAGATAGCTTAATTCGAGTCGCCATTGGAAAGGTTATTTGCACTTATATCCTTTTTCAGAATAATTGTTATGTTGGAAATGCATTTCCGAACCATTCAGTTCAATTTTACGAATCAAAAACTATAAAAAACCGTTCCAATTGCGACTCGAAATAAGCTATCGCATCGAATTGCGTATCGCATCGCAATACAGAGTAGGGCCCCAGTTCTCGACCAAGATTTGCCGATTCGACCCATGGCCACTGATGCGGAAAAATGGGTATACTGTGTAGTGGAGCGCAGTGCAACCCATGTATTTTATGATACTGTGTTTGAAGCAACAACGTGTATAGCAACTCGTAAATCGAAATGCATTGTTTCCCTAGTCTAAATACGGACAATCGGTGAAGAGTTAAGCATGGAAATGATCACCACCACAATAAGGCGTTATTTAAATTTTTTTTGAGATTTTTCAAAGAAAATCAAAGATATGATTTGAAAATGTACAATTATTTTGTAGAATATTTGAAAATGCATTCAAAAATGCATCCTACATTAAAGTGCTATAACCCAATAACGATACCTTTTAGGCAAGTGATGCAAGAACAGAAAACACAGCCATTGACTGAGGTATCACATGTTCAAATTATGCATAAAGTTGCCTGGACATCCTGCATATTATTCCACCACCAAGTACCCCGCTACCAAAGCTTAGCTGTTAAGTGGACAATCTGGTGCACTTGGGTGCACAGTTGCCGTTTTGGTACATTTGCACATTAAGATGGCGTTCAGCGAGAAGTCGCTGCATAGAAGCGCTAAAAGATTGAAAGGGATGCAAGATTTTTTAAATCAAGAGCAAAAAAGAGAAAAACCCGAAATTCTGGGTTAAGCCGTTCTTGCAGAAAAGGGAACAGCATTAAAAAACTCAAGTGACATCTCATCGCAAGCGATAGATGGCTTGCGATATCGCATGCTATATCTCGCATACCATCTGCTATGAGCGGTCTCCATTTGCGATCTATCGCTTACTTTCCATCGCATGGTATGAACCATCGTAAGTGGATACAGTCAAGCACGGATGTGGAGCTAATATATTGGCTTACTCTCCTAGTCTTTATAGGAAAAAGTAGCAAAAGTGTCAATGGGGCAAAAATATGTTCGAGCTAGCACGTTGTTCCACATATTTGGTATTCGAGTTGTCGACCATTTTTCAAGACAAAGTACATATAATAATAAATCCACATTCATTTAAAGCCGGCGTACCTTCAAATTTACACACAAAAGATCAACATGAATGGCCTTTCTTCATACAATAAAGAAGACATTTTTAGCGTCAATTTCCATACACTTGCCTCTGGAGTTCCATTTTAAAGGAAGTGTAAAAATTAATGGCAGTTTCTGATTTTGTATACGATTTTGACATGTGAGCATGGGCTTTTGCGTTGGCTTTAAATGGGTTAAACTTATAATTTTCGGCATGCATAAAAATGATGTTGTTTGTATGGTAAATGGTGCAAAGAAAGCAAATGGGTTAAACGGGCTACAAATATTAATAATGTACAGGGTGGAGGTTATTTAAAATTTTATATTTATATATGGCTATAAAAAAAGAAACTACCGAATATTTTTTCGAATTTCTGGTTTTATTGAAAAGGTTGAACTTTGTCATTTAAGAACTCGCTTAACAACTTGACACACAAGCTGAACCGAGGACCGATCTTTTTCTTCCAAAATTTTCGCCGTTAATTTCTTGCAGTTTCGGTTAAAGACTCAATACTTTGAAAGCAACTTTTTAATATTTTCCAATTTTGTTCGATCGTATGTCGTCCCATTTTGCAAAAGTCAAACATAAAACTAATTTCCTTTCAAATTAATGTCAGTCTACCTTTTAAAGTCAAAGTAATTGGTAGTTAAAATTTAAAACACTAGATTGCCCACCCTGTGCATGAACAAAAATTAAACCGATCATGCCAATTCGCCCAGCGGCCAAAATGCTGCATACAGAAGCGATGAACCGCAACACATTTCGTAGGCCGTAGGCGGCAATGCATACGACCTCATATACCATCTTAGTATACTTTTTTTCGAGCGTAGCCGTTTTGTAGAGCGAACGCCTATCACCACAACATAAATTAAGCTATTCGTAGGCAGGTCGCCTACAATCTAGTATACTTTGTAGGCGGTAGGCACTGTTGGCCGCTGGGCGTGCTCTCTCTCTCTCTCTCTGGCTCGCTCGATTTCGCTCGATCTCTCTCTCTCTCTCTGCTCTCTCTCTCGCTCTCTCTCTCTCTCTCTCGCTCTCTCTCTCTCCTCTCTCTCTCGCTCTCTCTCTCTCGCTCTCTCTCTCTCTCGTCTCTCTCTCTCGCTCTCTCTCTCCTCTCTCTCTCGCTCTCTCTCTCCTGCTCTCTCTCTCTCCTCTCTCTCTCTCTCTCTCCTCTCTCTCTCTCTCTCCTCGTCTCCTCTCTCTCTCTCGCTCGATCTCTTTCTTCCGCTCGCTCTCTCTCTCTCTCCTCAGACCTGACGTAACAAATACGAGCTTGTTATGCATTGTTGTTGTTTTAAATGCTATTCAATCAATATCTTTTTCTCTGAGAGTCAGTTAATTTTAGGAATTTCATTTTATCTGTTGTCCCCTTATCCTTTTTCATGTAATGTCCCCGTTTTTTCACAAGTCCTGCATTCATATTTAAATCCTACATTTGTTCAATTCTTGAATTTATACCTGATTCTACCGTGATTTACTAACGAACTTTCTGTTAGATCGCGTGTGGCAATTTGTGTGTAAATGAAACAACTTTGATCTTCGTTTCTGGCCATTTTGCAAAACGAAGAATTGACTACATCACTGTCAATGGTACAAAACCGAATGCTTCCCAGTTCCAAATTCAATGCTATTTATATAAGAGAATACGATTTGAAGTCTCAACTTTACCAAAAAATAATGTCGTACGATAAAATACTTATTTGCATAAGGAAAATATCATCCACTGCCAAGCCATCTCTACAAAGTGGAGCCTAGTTAACTCTTTCAATATTATGTTACCATTCGATGAGGAAGAAATCAGAAAATCAAACTGCTGCCTTAACATCCGCAAAAGTATTAAAATCCCAACAACTAAAAGGGTTAAGCGTGCGTTCATATCGTTAGGGAGGAAACTATTCTGTCAAAATACGTATAAAACGCTTTTACGCGAATCTAAAATCTTAGGAAAATTATTAAAATAATGAGATCGTTCTTACTTTGTTCTAAACCTTTAACCGCAGCTTTATTCGACAATTCCAGCATTGTCGCATCGCTTCCGGCAATGTCTTTTGTTGGAACAGCAATGCGCAAATCCGTGTCTTTCGTCTTTAACGAGTTATTATCATCTTCGACACCAAAAACAGGTGAACTGCTGTGCCGTTGTGGACCATTTTGGTTGATTGTGTGAGTAATTCTGCCAGCCTCGCTGCGTTTAGTTGAGTCTTTTAAATTTAATTTTGTCGGAGATCTAGAACATGACCTATTCTGTTTATCGTTTGAAGCATTTGTAGCGGCTTCATCATTGCTCTTTTCCGTTTTCGAAGAACCCGTGTGCTTCGATGTTGATGATGATGTGGTTGTCTTTGAATAACGCCGCTCATTAGATTTTATATAGCTTTTTCCATCGTGGGTGCGTTTACGATCACGCTCACGTTCACGATCTCGTTCTCGGTCTCGATCACGTTCACGTTCCGTTCCGTTCACGTTCACGTTCACGATGACGTTCGCGTCCGCTGTCTCTACTACGTGTTGACGATGAGCTACTGCTACCCGAATTTTTACTTGAACGATGCGAGGAGTGACTTGTTGGTGATTTGCTGCTCCGATCCATTGCACTATTGAAACGACTAGATTTCGTTGATGACTTTGAGCTTCCACGTCTATCACGCTTATTCTCTTCTATCATTCCCGTTGAATTGATGATTCTGTTGTTACAGCTGTTGCTGCTACTTGGAGATGCGTTGCGCTGTTCTTCATTTTGCAAACTATCAGTAATATTACTAGGCTCCATTTCATCCGGATGATTCGATTGTTGAAGCGGCGGTACTTGAACCGTTTTTTGGGTTGGCTGTTGCATTTGCTGTCGCATCAATCGTGGATCTCGCGGACGTATACAATTCAAAAGAGCTGCATTAACAGGCCTCACCTTCACTTTGTTATGGCTATTGGTAGGTACGCCCGGATGAACCTATAAAGTTGAAAATACAGCTTTTTATAACAAGAATTTCTCAAATTGATTTTAACAATGTTTATATGCATACCTGCTGCACAATCGTCAATGGACCTTTTTGTTGCATGGGATTACTCATACGTGGTCCCATGGGAGGTCGCACAAAATTTTGATTATAAATTCCCGCATTCGCTGCAGACATTATCGCACCCGGTATTGGTGGTTGAGCTGTTAAAAGCGACGGATTTACGTGCGTTGCTGGAACACTTGTAGCTGGAATGACCTGCGGTACTTGTGTCGTTGTAGTTGCTAAAACGCTGGCATCGATGTTTGGATCTACCAGTGGTAAAACTAAACCACCTTCAGTTGTTTTAGTGAGCTGCTTCTGTTGTTCCTCGATGTGTTTTTTCGTTGCTTCCAGTTCTAACTCGAGCTTGCGCTTTTTCAACTCTAACAATTCACGAGTCTTTGTTTGCAACAGTTCTTCCATATCACTTGGAGCCTTGAAATATTAAAAAACGAAGTTGTAATTAGACTGAAAGTTAATTTTTGTTTTTTTGGTTTTCGTAAAAAATCATCACAGTTCTAGGGAGACAATGCCTGTTCCTTGAACTATTCTCATTGAGTATGCAGCCTGTTGAAAGCTGTACTGTCTTCTTTGGAAAAAATCTTCTTGTTCTTCTTATTTTATTTTTCTAAGACATTTTGGATTTATATATAATATTTTTAATTCCACCTACAATATTTTTGAGAGCATTTTTTGGCCTTTAAAACATTTTTGAAACATTTTTTTTCCACAGGTGAATGTTTCAAGGTTGGGAATATTACGTCATAAACGTTATCATAAACATACCATAACGTGATGCTTCGAGTCTAATCCTTATATTGCCATCTCTCGTGGCTTCAAATATCTATTGTGTGGACAGTGGATATTACAAAATATAATTTCATGTACTGAAACTGTTTTGACAGCTGACAGACGATTTATTGCAACAAGAAATTGCGATATTGGATTTAGAGTATCAAGTTCGTTTTTCAATTATGCCAGCTTGGTACTGTTAGCTCCAATACCTTTTCAAAATCAAAACTCGTCAAAGGTATGATGTAGTGGGTACCGAATTTTTATTGCCTTTGTTTACATTTAGAAACGTGTTTCTGAAACTATGCTGCGCGGACCACTGATTGTATACGGTAATTGATCAACTGTTCTGTAATTCGCAAACTGAAATTAATTTTTTATTAATCTGCCAAGTACTTGGTGCAAAATAGCAAAGCAAAAATTTCTAAAGTACTAAACGGTGGAACCCGCACTAAAAATGCTTTTGAAGAGGATATTCTGTAAGATTGTTAAGTTTCTCATTTAGTTTCATTGCGATTTTCTCTCATCAATTCGTGCGAGGTGGAGTTTTCCTTTTCTAAATATAAAAATATACTGAGTGACAATCCCCCCTCCTCCCCCTCACCGTTAATGTTGAATCAAATAAAAAAAATTTCATTTGTGCACTTATTTTGGTTAATATTTGAAATATTTTAGGGAATTTATGCGAGCCCTGTTTATAACGCTCCTTATAAAGATGAGTGCCTCAGCTCTAAGCAGTGTTGCTAGACGGAGAGGTCTGAATTATGGTATCACCAACCCGAAATTATGGTATTTGAACCAAAATTATGGTATCACAAGATGATAAAAAATAAATCCCAAATCAGAATAATTAATAATTAAATACAAAAATATTTAATGCCAAATAAAAAATTAAAAGATATGATTTTTATAAAGCCATTTTTACTGACTTTAGAATCTCACTATATTTTTTATTAAAAGAAATAAAAAAAATGGGGAAAATGTTACTTCCAGAGCTAATAACCACTAAACGTTATTTCATCATCAGATTCATAAATCAGCTGGTTCTCTTCATCTGCTCAAATTTGACAAATTTCTGCGCTATTTTGGTTTTCCTGACTTTTTTAGGCGGAGTGTCAGGTATTTCGCAATTTTCTGAATCTGACATTTAGTTTAAAACAAAAACGCTGATTATTCGACTTGCCTCTTCTTCTGGGAAAAGCATATAGAACCGTTATAATGGAAAGCTACATGAAAGAAAATCAGCTGTTATCAAGTACTTTTCACGGCTTATAAGCAGGCATGCCCAAAAGGCATTCAAAAAGGCAAAAGAGAAGCAAAAAATAGAAGTTCGTGTACGTATATGAAGAGAGAGTTTTAAAAATGATACCGAACGAGTAGGCTCTGTGCCGCTTTTTTTCAGAAGAGAAGCTAGTTTTTGTATTTTATGTTTTTGTTGTACTATACACTAACATTTTTCGGACGTTTGTCTGTAGTGGTGGTCATCACTGCTTATAAGGAATGAGTGGTAGCATTGTTGTTAATAATCTACCAGAAGAATATTGAGAGTAGTTACATTTAAAGAAAATGAGAAAAAATATTTTGAAAAATCGAAAAATTTGAACTTCGACTGAATCTCGAAATTATGGTATCTATGGGATACCATCACACCTTTCTATGGTATATGGTAAAAGGGGTAAAATTATGGTAGAGATACCATAATTATGGTGCATCTAGCATCACTGGCTCTAAGTCATAATATAGATATAAGTATGTTATATTACAAAATTGTACTAAAATATGTATTTTGAAATCTTTAGATTTGTGTTCAGCGGATTTTAAATAGGTCTTCTTCCGATGCATAAGCATCCAACCTATGTTGTAAATCAACGACACTTAAATAAAAAAAAATTTTTTTTTAATTACTTAAGCTGCCCACCAACGCGACAACAAATCCATCAATCGATTGAAACAACAAAAACATAATATAAAATTTTTTTTTGTAAACTTGCGGTCTGTTGGTCAATCAAGCTACAGACGCGAAATTTTACCTCGATTTCGACCGATTGATGGATTTGTTGAAGCATTTGTGGGCCCCTTTATGTATATCGTTTAGGTTCACAAATGAACTTACCGTTTTGAGGAAATTGGGATTGACATGTATCGCTGTAGGTTGTTGTTTAACCGCTGTTATTGGCCAGTTCTTATCAATTTGCTTTACTCGGACATCGAGATTATAAAGTTTGGAGGCTGGGAACACTTCATTCCATGTTTGGCGTAAGGCGTACATACGCTCTCGAACCTTCTCATTGACCTTAATTTTGTTTAAAGAAAATAAACACATGTCTTACAATTCGATTGTTTTGCATGCAACATTTTTCGACTTACCTTTTCGAAAACACCACAGAATATGTTCACGATACACTGGCCAAAGAGTGCGACGTATGAGCTTTGTACATTTTTTACGATGGAATCGATTAAATAGAGTATTGGCAACTTAAGATCTGTTCGAACCTGTTGTTTTCAAGGATTTATAAAAAAACAAAAAAATATATCTCAATTCCTTATTTGGAGCTTTGTTTTCTGCTTTAATGAGCCACTAAAAATTTGTAGATAGGAAATTTTGTGGTGTTCGCCAGCCATACCGCGATGTACTTATATTTTGATGCAGAAGCTTTTAAGTGAGCATCTCAACCAAAAACGCAAGAACTTTTTGAACTTTCAATTTTTCAAATTTACCCTTTCAAGGTCTGCAAGGTATTCACGCTCTCTCATTCATACACAACTTCGCATTCATAATTATTTCAAGACTATACAATTTCTTTAAAATTTCACATAACTTAATGTTTCTTATCACTCCAAATGCGTTAATGATGAAGAAAAAGTGCTTAAGCCGAAACTAATTTTCTTGAAACGATCGTTTTTTTTTCTTTTCTTTTTTCCAATCGATCGCGTTGAACTAATAGTCTCTATTTAAAAGTTAATTCAAGTACATACTTTCAAGATTCTCTATTATCCTTTTATTTATATATTTTTAATTAGAATATTACCGAATTTTATTCAAAAAAAAAAAAAAAAAAAAAAATATAAACAAAAGAACATACAGTGCACTCGCGGTAACTTGAACACCGCCTTACGTGAACACCGCCTAACGTGAACACTTTTTATTTTACATCGACTACCTTATAACGTGAACAAACTTTGAAAGCTCTATAACGTGAACAAAATTTTTTCTAAAAAAGTGTGACGGTTAGCTTAAAATTATATCCGGATGGCAACGACACATTTTAATTTAGCCAAATATCGATATAACACGGAATTGCAAATTTAATTTCTTGAAATATCTAGTAATATTAATAATTTTGGTTTGCTTTGGATATGCCCAGTTTTTTATTTCTTATTTAATTTTGTCTTTTAATCTAAATATGAGCTACTTTCGACGTTAATACGTATTGCAATGGTTTTCCATACTTTTTCTGCACTTTAGATTATTTTGTGTCAAAAAAAAAAAGAGAGAGTTATGGAGTTTCGGATACATATAACCGTCAAAAGAAGCTCATATGAAGAATAATATTACAAAAACCATCAGATGATGATTTGAATTTTTTATTTTTTACTTTTTTGATTCTTTCTTTAATTTAATTTAATTCTTTAATTTTTGTACAAAGTATGTATATATGTATATTATTGGAAGTGAAGAAAATAAGGATTAATTTTGATAAAATTCGACGCTCGCAAACATGAACATTTTTGCAAACGTGAACTCCCTTGGTTTTAATTAGTTCACGTTACCGCGAGTGCACTGTATTAGTTTTTCACCATACTTAAACATTTTCCCTTCATTAAAATGTGTATATACAGACCTAAATGAAATTATAGGAACATTTTCAATAAAAATTTCCAATCGTGCTCTTTCTATTTTGAGTACGGCTGTATAAGGGGCAAAATTTTGAGCTATTCTCAATCAGTGAGGAGAAACTCTTGGAAGAATCGAGAACTATAAATTGCCAATATACAGTAAAAAAAAAAAAAAAAATCTTAAAAACGGATTTGTTAGTGCGACCATTTAAATATATATATATATATTAAAAAATCCCGTATCTCCATCTTTAAAGAGATTTCAAAAATTAACTCTTTATTCCAATACAATTGCACAGTACCAGTATCTGTTTTTAAGGAAATTTAAGATACAATCCAACAAAATTGCATTTCTGCTTTTTTGGAAATCAATTTTTTAGCATTTAAAAACTGTCATAAGAAAAAAGATGACAATTATTTGTTATTTAAATAAAATAGATACTCCGTTTTTTAATCCACTAAAAATGGAGACTAACGTGTTCCGAAAATTAGTTGTTTAAGGTTGCAAGTTCTTTTTAATAAAAAAAAAAAAAAATCATAAAAACTCTGAAATACCCAATATATACAACGAGATCTCTCACGAAACGAACCGGAGTAAATAAAGTAGTGAATCGAAAGAGCCATTTTTCTCGATAAATTCGAGTTAAAATTTAAGTATTAGTTGAAATTTGAGCTACATTTGATTAAGTTATTTTTATGCCACTGCTTTTTGGATCTCTCGTATGATAAAGGTACATAAGAAATATTCGTTAAATTATGGTTGACCAATATAATCAACATACGTGAAAAATTCTTTGGTTAAAATAAGTCGGAGACAGTTGCGAAAACTTTTGTCAACGATGGTATGTATGGATATGTAAACGAATTCGGCGAAGGTTCGTTTCGAAAGTGTCTCGCTGTCCTTATTGGCCACAGTAGTTCCCGCTTAATTAAATTTTATCATCTTTGCACTCAATTGAAGGAAAAATTACAGATTTTAAGAATATTTTTCTTGTGAATTGGTATTTCATAGTTTATCGAATTTCTTAGCAATTTTGGTTCATTAATTAAGCAAGTAATGCTACATTTTGCTTTGTTTTAGTTTTTCTTCGAACGTTTATTGGCTAGAGATAAGTTCATTTAAGTTCCAATAAGTGTAGCCATGCATGTCCGAAGTATCTTTCGATACCGAAATAAACCGAGTTAAATAAAAGACGTAGCGTCTGCGCTTACAAATTTGGTTTTATTCGTTTATTCTTGTTCTCTTTTTTTTTTTGTATCTGAATTTTATTTTTTAATGCATAAAGCTTTTCGAAAAAGCATGCAATCGAATAAAGCCGCTTTCTTTTTCTTATCTTTTCTTTTCTTTTCCTTCTAAGATATTAAAGGTTTGCATTTCGGCGACACACGATTCATTATCGTTTTAGTTTGAAGACATATATAACCAAAACATGCGTTTTGCATTGAAGTTCAACCATTTCCGAAGATTAACACATTGTTGAGTCTGGTAGTTGTTTTGTGAAGAGCACTAAGCATATTACAGATGCGCCATTTTATAAACATCAAGACAAAGAGACTACAACCTTGATGTCTTTGCATCTTTTGATCCACTTTTTCAATGTATTATGCTTAGCACTCATTTGGGTCGCGGTCTCTGTTTGGTTATATAAATATTTTTATTAACTAAAATAATAACCTTAGCGATATGCTGCTCAACGACTTTGACAATTACTGGAGCGTAATCGATGTTCTCCTCCGCCAACATGGTTAGCATGTTTATAAGTGGTTTGCTGTTGCATTGTAGATCCGATAGGCTTGATAAATATTCCTCTGCTACGTGCTTTTGCTTGCGTGCTGTCGCCTCAGCGTCCATTGCAACGCGGTTTTACTTAAATCCGTTGCTGAGATGATGAATGAATTATGCTACGTTTTCTTTTTTTTTTTTTACAAATAAGTTCCGCCTCACTTATCTGAAAATAAAATGTTTCAAAAAAATAGATTAAATAATCTCAGGGGATATGATTTTTTTTTTATCGTTATTATAAATTTTTAAAATTTTTCATGGAAAAGAAGTGATACAAAATTGTTGAGCAAATGGAGCTATTGCAAGAGCTCTTTGCAGGATAGCGAGACGAGATAGGCAATTATTAAAATAATTTAAATGCATGGAATCATATAAAGCAGCAAAGTCGATTTTTACCCGTTAAGAGAATGCGTAAAGAGAAAAGTTTAAAAATCTGAAAGTCCGCTCGAGACGAAATAGTGAGAAATTCTCAATGGAAACTGATATGCATCACATTAAATACTTTTATGACGTTCCACTCTTTTGGAACGAATTCTCGAACTATTGGACTTGGCCTTTCATTAGGTCCTTTTTATCTTCATTCAAGAGCGAATCCCTAACAAAATTTGAAAATCAGCAAAGACTTCATCCCATTCAAATTCGCATGGATATTCGTACATTCCTTGCCGTACACGCTCTCACCGAATTCTTTACCACATTTCACGAAACAAAATTTTAGCGTCGGCTCTCTTTGGTTTCGTAACGTGAGTCAACGAAATTCTATAGAATGCCTACACACTTATTAAAAACCCAAGTAAATTTAACAATTGCCGGCTTATGGCGAAATAAAAGCATTTAGGAACAATGTTGCTATGTATACCATTACTACGTTTATGCGTACCTCTAAATCGCAATTTACTGATCGCTAGTTAGCTTACCCATCGTTTATGCGACAACTGATACGCTATTTACACGTTAAGACATTTCGATAATGAAACAAATTTTCGATGGCAAGGGAGGCAGGGGGAAGAGAGAAAAACGCTACCATGCCACATCCCCGCGCGTCCCTAGCCTATAAAAAGTGTGTTTCATTATCGAAATGTCTTAACGTGTAAATGGCCTCTAACTCGCGATTTGTGTCTGACCTAAATCATGATATCAATAGGTACACGATTTATTTGCTAGCTCGCGAGTTAATTTTGAACTGTTGCCACCTAAATTAATAAATTTTGTATATTTAAGACTATGGTAGCGTTTAGTTCGTTCGTTCACTGAAATCACCATGATACAAAGAGAGCAAGATAGCGCCATTTCGGGTACCGCTATTTTGTAGCATTCGCATTGTTGTTTTTTCCCATGCTAAAGTTTAGTTGTGACGTTGAGCTTAACATGCAAAACAACAACAATGAAGCTCTCATTTTGTATTTGTGACATCATCGAGCTGAAGTGGCGCTATCTTGTTTTCTTGTATCATGGAAATCACATTTAAGTACGTATTCTACATGTAGGAGTGTACAAGTATTACAGTATGGGAAAGCCTGTCAAAATACTATATGGCTCCAAATGGTGGGGTGAAGTTGAGTAAAAATCAGCTGACTGTCCAAAATAAGTCGAAGAATTTGCGATTTTTAAACATGCCATAACATTATAGTACACCCTTTTTAGGTAAAATTGAAGTTGCAAACAACAAAGTTGAGATGCTCCTTCATTTAAGAGTACATTTGAGCAGCTGCGGCCCTCGCAAATCAGTATTCAATATTGCATTTAAATTCAACGATTTCGTCAGCGATGCACAAATACTCTAAGTGCAAAGCTTTTATCGATACTGAACCGGGTACTCAAAAGAATTCTTAAAATAAAATAAAACCAAATCAAAAGCAATTGTAATTGTTTTAAGCAAGATAATTCAACATTAAAGGATTTTATATATTTTTAAAATGCACGTTTCAAAATGAAGAAAAGTAAGGGTGTTATAGTAAAGCGAACCTGACCATAGAATACCCTACACAGATAAACAGCTATATAATTTTTAATCGGAGGCTAAACCAAAGCTCAACTTCCTCATTCCACAAAAATATATCGAAAGATTGTTGCTTTACACAATTCAGATGATTTTTGGGGCAGACCATAGTTCTGGAGGAACCCTTAAAAATCGTTCGATTAAGTCAATTTTTGTAGAGGATCTCAACGATTATATAAGAAGTATGTATGCTGTCTTTGGTGCAAGCTCCATCTAAATTTTGGGTGTAAAATTCAATTTCCGAATAACGCCTTTTGGCGCGGCCACTTTTCTAAGATTTGGAATCTTCAATTTATGCCTTTAAATAAGTCCAAATAAATAATTCCACTAAGTATATAAAAAAATTTTGGTTTTAGAGCAGCATTTATGAATTTTATAACAAACCCTAGAACGAAGGGATACCTTTGAGAATCAGACAGACAGAAGGTCTCATTTCTAAAAGCTAAACGTTCAAATTGTAGTCGGTTACTATTTTCACCATCGATTTGCACTATTGACTCGTTCCATTTGGCACCATCTGTCCTCCATGGATGCCACACTCACGTCTAAATTAAACAAGACCAAAAACTCGGAAATCAGTTTTTTGTAGTACGTGAATTTTTCTAATACAAAAAAGAAAAATTAAATGTTAAAAGAAATTCTACAGTTTAAAATGATATAATCATTCTTTAAAAAACTATATAATATCTGATTTTCTCCGGTTATCAGGTGTGTGATTGGATTCCCGGGAATTCATTTCCCCGGGAAATTGAAATAAATACTCGGGAATTTAAATATTTTCGAAATTTTTTAATTCAAAAATTTTATCGTATAGCCGCTCTTTTGTTTTTGACAATGTCATTTCTTTCAAAATAGCCATACATTCTTCAAAATATTGGAGGAACAAAATTCCCTTTCCCCAAAATATGGGGAAAGGGAATCCAATCACATGCCCGTATAAATGAAAAAAAATCCCTAAAAAAAACTAACTGCTTGTCAATGAAAATAAGTCAAACTTTAGAGATTTCAGCAGATTGTCCTGTATGAGGAAACAGTTTCACGTGTACATATTTTTACAAAATGTTTGTGCAGTTGAAATTTGGGTTGTTTACATTACGCGTGCAACGCACACATTTTATTTGTAAAATATTGTAAGAATTATTTTGAGCAAACAAATTATTCGTCGATTTCATTACGTGTGCAATGTTTATGACGTCAGTGAGCAAATATTCGTGCATTGCACACGTAGTGTCATCTCACCTTAACTCTTCTTCTTCCTAATCCCTGCAATGTGTTAGAGCTACGCTGTTTCAACATAGGCATATAGCATGAGGAAAAGAGAAGCATGCTATGGCAGCGAAATATTTAGCTCTGCTCTGGTGAAATGCATTGCCACTTTTATTTTTGATTTTAGGAGATTTTCGAGTACCCCAGCCGGAAATTTCACTACTTCTGCAGTACTTACGAAGTGGTGAAAATACATACTGCGACTACTCGCATTACTAACCCTTACTTCTAATGAAGTTTGTTAGAACATGGCCGCTATTTTCAGTACTTCAAAATTCATGTGTTATTCATTTCATGATCCGCATGAAAACTTCATTTGGGAAAAGTGAGCGTGCTGGCTAAAATGGATCCAATATGCATGATTATTTCATTTGAAAATAGAGTAACAGGTTGGCTGATAAGTCCCCGGTCTGACACATAGATGGCGTCGCTAGTATTAAACGCATATTATTTTTATATATTGGCAACCTTCAAATGATTCGTGTCAAAATTTGACGTCTGTAAGTCAATTAGTTTGTGAGATAGAGCGTCTTTTGTGAAGCAACTTTTGTTATTGTGAAAAAAATGGAAAAAAAAGGAATTTCGTGTTTTGATAAAATACTGTTTTCTGGAGGGAAAAAATACAGTGGAAGCAAACACTTGGCTTGATAATGAGTTTTCGGACTCTGCCCCAGGAAAATCAACAATAATTGATTGGTATGCAAAATTCAAGCGCGGTGAAATGAGCACGGAGGACGGTGAACGCAGTGGGCGCCCGAAAGAGGTGGTTACCGACGAAAACATCAAAAAAATTCACAAAATGATTTTGAATGACCGTAAAATGAAGTTGATCGAGATAGCAGAGGCCTTAAAGATATCAAAGGAACGTGTTGGTCATATCATTCATCAATATTTGGATATGAAAAAGCTCTGTGCAAAATGGGTGCCGCGCGAGCTCACATTTGACCAAAAACAACAACGTGTTGATGACTCTGAGCGGTGTTTGCAGCTGTTAACTCGCAATACACCCGAGTTTTTGCGTCGATATGTGACAATGGATGAAACATGGCTCTATCACTACACTCCTGAGTCCAATCGACAGTCGGCTGAGTGGACAGCGATCGGTGAACCGTCTCCGAAGCGTGGAAAGTCTCAAAAGTCCGCTGGCAAAGTAATGGCCTCTGTTTTTTTGGGATGGGCATGGAATAATTTTTATCGATTATCTTGAGAAGGGAAAAACCATCAACAGTGACTATTATATGTCGTTATTGGAGCGTTTGAAGGTCGAAATCGCGGCAAAACGGCCCCATATGAAGAAGAAAAAAGTGTTGTTCCACCAAGACAACGCACCGTGCCACAAGTCATTGAGAACGATGGCAAAAATTCATGAATTAGGCTTCGAATTGCTTCCCCACCCACCGTATTCTCCAGATCTGGCCCCCAGCGACTTTTTCTTGTTCTCAGACCTCAAAAGGATGCTCGCAGGGAAAATATTTGGCTGCAATGAAGAGGTGATCGCCGAAACCAAAGACCTTATAACTACCAAGATGTCTAACGCGCATACAAACGAATGGCACAAAGCGAATCAAATTTTGAAAACTATGAAGCAAGTTAGGGAGAGCGAAAAAAGTTTTTGCTCTCTTATTGTCTCTCAAAAAAGCGTTCGTTTTGTCTTCGTTTTTTCAATTTTTTTTTTTTTTTGTGCACTCACATTAATGCAAGGCTGAGAGCCAGAATATTTTGAACATCACTGCTCTATAATTTAAGGCTCTAAATTTTAGAGACAATAAGAGAGCAATAATATCCTAGTCGGCAATTCGTTCATTCGTGAGTTCATTGATGACATAAGTCAAATATTAAATCTCAAACAACTTTATGAGACGTAAAAAACGGATTTGGCGATAGCGTAACGGAAACTAAACGAAAATAGTACCTCACATTTGCTAGAACATGGCAATGTTAATTTTCAGCAACGAATTCCTCGGAATTCCATTGCGAAAATGCAAATCGCTCAACCTAACATTTTCCGACTGGCATACTTTCTCTCTTCCTACTTGCATGAATGTGTGTGCACACAAAACATATCAATTAGAAAATCGAAGCAGTGCCGTAGCAATTCTGTTTTGCGTGGGGAAATTATTTTTTCAATTTGCGTGGGGAGGAAAAAATTTTTTTTCAATTTTAACGTCTATTTTAATTAAATCCACATTACATGCACGCTTTCAATGCATTTTTTTTTCGATTGTCATTTATTTTTTTCCCTTTTTAGTTTTTTTCATGGTTAAAAACCAAAATGCGTGGGGGGGAAATTCCTCTTTCCCCTATGGTTGCTACGGCACTGAATCGAAGAAAAAAAATACGAAGTTTTTTTGAGAGACAAAACGATTTCTCATTTTACATCCTCAGCGTTCTACATGCTTTAATCCGCTCCTCAGCATAAGCGACCGCTCGTCCCGAAAGAAGGCATTCGACTAACAAAAGCCGAGAGAAAAATTTTGCTTTCTGTAGAAGGCTGGTACCGCCTCTGGTGCCATAGCTAGGATTTCGTGTGAACATTTTTTTGTACTGCGTTAGACATCTTGGTAGTTAAAGGTCTTTGCCGAAACTGAGGTCATTTTGAGGCAAAACCGAAGGATACTACCAAAATGGTATCAAAAAATTTGAAGGTCGTTATAATCGTTGTATCGCTCTTGAAGGGAACTATGTTGAATAATAAAAACGAATTTTGACAAAAAAATTTGTTTTTCTTTGTTAGACCGGGGACTTATCAGCCAAGCTGTTATATGCTGTTAACAAGAATGAAAATATCATTTAGAACAAAGACTATGGTATCAACGGGATGAGAATTTCATTTAAAAAAAAAAAAAAAAAACAAGTAAGGGTGTTATAGTCAGGCGAGCCTGACAATAGAATACCCGACACAGACACACGTGTTCAAATAATTTTTAATATCAAGAGGTATTTAAGGCCAATGGGGGCCCAATACACCGACTTTTGTTATATTTCTTTATGAAAACTGCCCCTGCCACGCCCACTTTTTCCAATTTTTTGGAATTCTAATCGGAGGCTTAGATATACGCTCAAATCCTAAGTTTCATTGAAAATTTGGAAAGTCCGGTTTTGAGGCAGTTTTGAGATTTTTGTGACAGACCCAGTACTGGAGGTACCCTTAAATAATGGACCGATCTAGGAAATTTTTTGGGAGAATGTTTATGGCTACAAAAGAAGCATAAGTGTCAACTTTCGTTCAAGTCCCATTTGAAGTTCGGGTTAGGGGGCAATTTTCAAAGAACGCCCTTCTGCCACGCCCACTTTTGAAATTTTTGGAAATCGTATTACTTGCCTTGAAACATGTTCAAATATCAAATTTCATCAAAATAGTTGAAAAACTTCGAGTTTAGAGCATTTTTGTGATTTTCGTAACAGACCCTAGTACTATAGGACCCCTAAAAATGGTCCGATTGGGTCCATTCTCGAACTTGTTCTTACTCATGTCCCCGTGAGCACGCATACCAAATTTTGTGAAATAGCTCAACTCCTTCGATAAGAAACTGTATACAAACAGACGGACGGACATGTCTAAATCGAATCTCCTGGTGACGCTGATCATTTCTAATACATTTTGTATGGTCACTCGACTGGTTCTGGGTGTTACAACAACCACACAAACGCAATATACCCTCGACACAGAGTGTGTCGGGTATAAAAAAAAAACACGCCACGGGAATCTGAGAAGAGAAGGAAAGTAAATTTTTTTGATTTTCTAAAGTTTAAAAAGCCTTTCAACATTTTTAAATTTTGAAATCCGAAAATTCCTGAAAGTTAAATTTTAATTAATCAAATTTGACTTGGTTTAAATTTTAATTTTGGCTTAACTTTTTGACTAATTTTTTTTCCTTTTTTTATTTCACCCCTTTTCTTGTTTCGTGAAAGCAAAAAAAAAATAGCAACCTTCATAAGGTAACGTTTAAAAAAACGACGAACGGCAGCCTTTTTAAAAAATTTTAAAAAATTACTATCTTTAAAACATTTTTAAAAAAACTTTAAATTTTGTTAACAAAAAATTTTTTGCATGTGTCCTTATTTAAACGTTTTGAAAGAAGGAAAAGTTTTAAATTTTTAAATTTTTTTGGGAAAACGTTCTTTGGAATTTAAATGATTTTAAAAAATTCGCGGATATGGCCATATTTCGTTACTTCGTGACTGTGACACATTATGACCTTTGGAAAGACTTAAGAGCATATAGTACTATAGATGGCACTTGGCAAAAAACGTGTGTGTTGAATTGAAGTAGGCCCCCTGTGCATGCATTCTTATGGAAAAATCAAAAACGTAGCACGCCCCCTGAAAATTCCGGTTCCGGTCTAACAAATATTTTATAATCTTGTAACATGAACTAAAATTTCTGTTAAAAATCAGCTATATATAAGTGTTAATCAATGGTTTTTCATAAGAACTCATTTTATTTTTCAGCAAAATATGTTATTTTTATAAAATAAAAAAAAATTAGATAAAATTTTGCTCATATTATTGAGGAACGATAAAGCAGAGTACTCATGCGTCGAATATGACCGATTCTCAAAAAGTTTGAATTCCACCACTTCTGCGGTTGATATGAAATATTCAGTGATATAATTAAAATTGCTCGATACATAATTAGTGGGTCAAGTACTTATTACATATCATGATAAATAGAATGCATAAACTATATATTTTTGGATCTCTTGTGAATTAAAAGGGTACAGAATTGCATAAACTATCATAAAAAAACTTAAAAAGTTTTACATTAAAAAGAAAACATAAAAAAATTTACACGCAAGTATGTTTAGTTACAAAATTGAGGGAATACTCAAAAACTTATAGCATCACTAGTTCAACACGGAATTCGGTTGTTGTTGTAAGTGTCCCCTATATTACTATATGCTTAAGAGTTTCAATTCTTAAAACATCTTAAGTACAATAAAATTATAAAACTTTTGAGAATTGTAGCACACAGGTTGAAAAACATCTTGCCATGACAATTTCATAGGATCTTCATTGAAAGTAGGAGTATACAACCCTCTTTCAAATGAAAATTTCATTAGAAGAAGAGTCTGTTGAAACGTGCTCTTGCTTCTGTGATATTTTCACTAGAAGATCATTTGAAAAATCACCAATTGGCCTCTTTCGAAATGAATGCTTCACTACTTCTGCATTAATGATTTGTTCATGCATGCGATAAAGTCCGGCTGGGACATTGCATATAAAATATCTACCAAACTCATAAAATGATATGAAAAGCTTGAAAACATAAAACTAATCAAGGAAACTCAATATCAAGGAGAAATAGAAATTGTTTTTTTAGTCCTACCCTGTCCACATAACATTTTGATCACACTGTTTGAGCAAAAATACTAAATTCTATGTACAATCAAATTCGTAGCTGTAGTCAAAAATGTATGTCAATTTATTACAAAATAAAAACATTCGTGCACATTAAGCAAAAATATATCGTAATAAATTTAATAAAGTTTAAATTATAACTTTTCAAGCAATATAAAAAACCCGAGCCGACGCCGTGTTTCTTTGATAATTTTCTTGCAAGTGGCATCATAGTGCCACTTTGTGTCCACCCGTATGTATTGTTAATTCTTTTTGCGGCGGCAGCCAAGGGCTTCCAAGCGGATGTATCTTTTAAAACCCTCAAAATTTTAACTTTAAGATGTCCCAGGTCGGCCCAATATAAACCGATTTTGTTGTTTTATGTCATAAAAGAAAGGTTAATATATTCTCTACAAAGTCTAATTTCTAGGCCATTTCCCGCAGAATCCAAATCGAAAAAAATAATCATAATCCGCGGATAGCCACTAGACCGTACCTCAAAAAAAGTGCGCCGTATACCAGCGAATATGACGCATTTTTGCAAGACAATTACGAAAAGAAAAAAAAATTTTTTCGATCGAACGTAGAGGTCGCGCATTGGTACATATATTTCTTCATATCTCTGGTGTTTACAGTCGGATGTTACATCAATGTTTTTGTTGCAAGGAGACCAATATGGCCTCTATAAAAGTCATTAACCTCAGGCGTACCGTTCTAGTACTTACCCTCAAGATATCAGTTCATACCACCCCAATGTACCACCCTAATATCAAAAAAATAAAACCCTTAAAATGTCATCAAACTTCTCCTCAGGAAGTATATCGATATTTCCATGATACAAGAAAACAAGATAGCGCCACTTCAGCCCGATGATGTCACAAATACAAAATGAGAGCTTCGTTGTTGTTGTTTTGCACGCTAAGCCCAACGTCACAACTATACTTTAGCATGGGAAACAACAACAATGCGAATGCTACAAAATAGCGGTACCCGAAGTGGCGCTATCTTTCTCTCTTTGTATCATGGATATTTCCAACATAACTTTTACATTAGTCAATGAGGCCTTTTACATTAGTCAATAGTTTACCGTCAATTCTCATTTTCAGTACAAAACGATAACATATCGTTATCGAAAAGTTGAGCGTTTTTTGGTTGCACGTACTCGTTCAATCCGTCTTTGAGGCCTTTTACATTAGTCAATAGTTGACCGTCAATTCTCATTTTCAGTACAAAACGATAACATATCGTTATCGAAAAGTTGAGCGTTTTTTGGTTGCACGTACTCGCTCAATCCGTCTTTGCTCTCTTTCGTTTATCGAACTTATCGATGGCTGGGAACAAATTACCGACATTTATTTTATTCGTTTTCGTTGTTCGTGGAAACAGCATCGCATGCAATTATATGTTATTACTTATTTTTCTTGATCCATATTTTAGGGTCTTACATTCTTATATGTACCGAAAACTATTAATTGAAGACTAATTTTTATGTTATAATATATGAAGAAAAATGTGATGAATATAATTAAAATTTAAGGCGAAACTCCATAAACGACGGAAAGGACGGTTGTTGCGGTATTCGCGGCAAAGATGAAAATATTTGTGCTGCTTCCATTGAATCAATGTATGGAAATGCATTTAAATGGAAGCAGCTACATTTCTTCCGCCTAAAATGCTTGAAATGTTCCGTCGTTTATGGAGTTTCACCTTTATTTTTTTAACAATATGAAAATCACCTAGATAGTTTACTCCTCCAAATCTTTAATAGAATTTATTTTCAAACAGAACAATTTAACAGCTACTCACTAAAAATTGTCTTTTTCAAAAAGCATTTTTAATTCAAGCATTTTGAAATACTCCTTAGCATCAATAATTAAATTCATTAAAACAAAATAGGAAGTGCTGTATTTATGTTTCTGCTATCAACCCTTAATCAGAGATACATATTTTATTTTGCTTGTATTTTATAAAATATCACCCCTGTGTTGAAGAGGAAAATGTCATAAAAGGCAAACGAAGTAAGAATTGACGATCAATTCTTTCGGGTAAGTGTAAAAGCGAATGCAACTCCAAAAGGGAATATCGATAGGAATTGACGGTCAACTATTGACTAATGTAAAAGGCGTCTTTGCTCTCTTTCGTTTATCGAACTTATCGATGGCTGGGAGCAAATTTCTGACATTTATAATATTCGTTTTCGTTGTTCGTGGAGACAGCATCGCATGCTATTATATGTTTTTACTTATTTTTCTTGATCCATATTTTATGCTATGTTGCAGACGGCAACCTGAATTAAGTAATACGGCCCCCAATCATAATTCACAGTCGAATCACGTTGTGAATCACATAGTAAACCATACAAAATTTGACAAACCGAATTACCTCATTCGAACGTATTTCAGTTTGAATTACGATTCGAATTAAGAAAAAATCAGTGTCTTCCCAATTTTTTATCGGAATTTATCGAAACCAGGAGAAGGAATCAACAAGAAAAGAAATACTCCCAGCCGGAATTTATTGCATTCATGACATAAGAGATCAATTAGTGCTCTTTACAATGTCGTTCTAGTAAAAATATCATGAAAACAAGAGCTGGCTACAACAGACCCTTCTTCAAATGAAAGTTTCATGGTCAAAAGAATTTTTACGTATATTGAGACAGTTTCATTACGTTGGAATTGGTGAATTTTCCGACTGGATTGTTTCTTTTCACACAGAACGTCAAAAACGAATTACGAATCTCTCATCTGAACGGGTTAATTCGCATTTGTAATTCATGGAGCCAATTACTTAATTCATAATGCCGTCTGAACATGACATTAGGGTCTTACATTCTTGTATGTACCGAAAACTATTAATTGAAGACTAATTTTTATGTTATAAGATATGAAGAAAAATGTGATGAACATAATTAAAATTTAAGGCGAAACTCCATAAACGACGGCAATGACGGTTGTTGCGGTATACGCGGCAAAGATGAAAACATTTGTGCTGCTTCCATTGAATCAATGTATTGAAATGTATTTAAATGGAAGCAGCTACATTTCTTCCGCCTCAAACGCCTGAAACGTTTCGTCGTTTCTGGAGTTTCGCCTTTATTCTTTTAACCATATGAAAAGCGTATAGATAGTTTACTCTTACAAATTTTATATAGAATATATTTTCAAACAGAAAAATTTAACAGATACTCACTAAAAATTGTCTTTTTCAAAAAGCATTCAAGCATTTTGAAATAGTCCTTAGCATCAATAATTAAATTCATTAAAACAAAACAGGTAATGATGTATTTATGCTTCTGCTATCAACCCTTAATCAGAGATACATAATTTATTTTGCTTGTATTTTATAAAATATCACCCCTGTGTGGAAGAGGAAAATGTCATTAAAGGCAAACGAAGTAAGAATTGACGATCAATTCTTTCGAGTAAGTGTAAAAGCGAATGCAACTCCAAAAGGGAATATCGATAGGAATTGACGGTCAACTATTGACTAATGTAAAAGGCCTCGAAGTCAGAATGAAAATGGTCACTATATCGATATGTTTTGAGATAAAGAATATCGATGTGTTCAGTCGAGATAATCGAAGTCGATACTTTTTCCGATATCGCAACACATGTTTTGTGGATGAACGACTCACGGGCGGTATGGGCGACATGCATCCTTCTAGTTTCCCCTACGTTTCTGACCCACAAAATACAAGTTGCTGCTACAAAATTTGTCTTATCCATATATGGATATTCTGGTGCCAAATAAGGAAAACCAGCTCCACATATATACAGTGTTGCCTGGATGCAAGCACCATAAAGAAAAATGCAAGCAATGCATTGTTAAAAACGATAAAAGCTTATGTCGAAGTGAATTCAGTAGAATCCGATAAATACTGTAATCACTTTGCTATGGCTGATATTTCAGGTTATTTATACATTTTTCCCTGATTTCTTCACTTTTAGCGCACTTTATAGGGCATATCGAGCCAATCCAGGTACAATTTCATAGATGTTTTGAGCACATATCCTTTTCCATTGAGAAAGTATTTACTTCTTGAGTGTGTTTATTGATTTTTTATTAAAAACAGATACACATGAATGCATGATCGCAACCATATTCTGTACATTATATGGTTTCCAGACTATTGCGTTAAACTGATTTTAGTACCTTAAGTAGACTTTAGTAGTGAGTTTAAACTGAGTTTAGGGTATTTAAATTCAGAAATAAACTCATGAGTTTAGGTATTCGTTGCTGCAACCCTTACGTTTCACTACCTTTTTTGACAACGATGAAAATGCCTGTTTGCTTCTTTTTTCAAATCTTTAGAGGTGAAATGAATTTTCGTTTGTTTAATAATAAAAAAAAATAAAATTTCTTTCTCCCCACATAATCTTGTTTTTGCCCGGATTCGAACCTCAGCCTTTCGGGTTCCAAGGCGGAGGCTTATCCACTACACCACGATATCTTTTCGATCAATCAAAGCAAACATCTAATTTAAGTTCGAACAGGCGTGTGAGCTCGTAAACTCAGAATTTACAGTCTGAAAGGGTATTTTCTAAGTTCAACTTAAGGAGCTAAATTCAGATTTTAAGTTGACAGTCTGGAAGTCATATTAGGTTCTCCCTTTTAAGTTTTTGTAGCTGCGTTTGAATTGAGTGTTGTATGTTTTTAATGTTTAATAAGTACCTTCATGTTTTGAAAATGTATACATGAACATATGCGGACAATCACGGTGACGAACTTTTTGCCCGTATACATGTGATGGCTAAGCTTGTATGGAAAATAATAAGCAAAGCAATTGTAGGTACGAATAAGGGGAGCCCATGTCAGGTTCGTCCGCGTATGAGGGTATCCGCAGTTGAGAGATTTCACTGTATATACGTATGAAGGTTTTATAAATATAACAGGTACATTTAATCGAAAAAGATACTTTTTGAAATTTTTGCTACTTTTGAAACAACGCAGCGTCAACCATATTCGTGCGCATATCGATATATACCTACCTACAAATTCTCATAGGCCAAAAATGTGAAAATCCTTTAAATTATCCTGCATTTCCACTCTACTTAATTTCTATATCTAAAAGTGATACCGAGACATAATCGTCTAAAAAATGCACTTTCATTTTTAGAAAATCGCCCTAGATTTTCGTAATTTTCTTTTTACGCATATTTAATGATGACGTTGAAAGTTGCAAATACATACACACACAAACATATACGTGCAAGTGAAAATAGGCAATAATTGGTCAATCACAGATGCTTACCTGTATTTGTCATTTCTAAAGCACTAATTGAACAACGTTCAGATGGTTTTCACTATTTTCTTGTTCGAAAAGAAGCGTTTAACAACTTTTTAAAAATTTTCACGAGATGTATCGAAAAATGCTGCTTCTATCCAAAATGGCGATGACTGAGTAGCGCGTACCAATTACTCAATACTGAAGTGCTACCAGTCTTTATTTTAGCCGTTTTCAGGCAGATGGTAGATTTTTTAACTTTAAAGGCTCAACTTTTTCACAAAGTAGTTTTTGTGTTTTTTTAGAAATTTATAAACAAATGAAAAAGAATAAATATTTAATATTTCTGGGAAAATTTCTCAGTTCAATAACATTGCGTCAAAGCAGTGTTCTAAATTTAAAGTAAATTTGGCATTAAGAGCCATAATACCGGTTGTTCTTTCTACCTCTACGGCAACACTGCAAAGCTTCGTAAACAAAACGTGCCCTTAAAGTTGGCAAATTTTTCCTTGCAAATTTGAGTTTTCGTTTTTAAATAATGAGCAGTGATATACAAGAAAGTGTCGACGGCGTAGTTCCAAGTTTTGAACAAAGTAAAGAAAGACCCATTTTACAGAATGACCGTGAGCCGGAGTTTTACAAAAAGGCGCAAAACTATTGGTAAATATTTCAGCTTATTTGTAGCGACTCTTATCTGTCGTATAGCTAATTTTGGCTGTCAATAACCTGGATTTGACTATTTTGGGGCTATTTTGGAAAAGTCTGAAGTTTTCGTCTTAAGCGCTCCGCACACAGCGCATCATGCAGCGCTGCACGTTCACGTTTACTTCCAGTCATGTGCGGCGTGATGAAAAGAAAGACTGTAAAGTGGCCTTTACAAGTTCATGTTTACCTGCAACCATAGCATCATGCAAAGAAATTCCAATAACAAATTCTTAGCGTTTCTGCGGGTGATGCATGCATTTTTGACCTTTACATGGTAATTTTTTTCATCACGCCGCAAATGACTATAAGTAAGCGTGATAGTGTAAAGGCCACTAAAAGTGAAACGGCAGCGCGCGGTGTATGGCCAAAGCTCTGCACACTCACTGCGTGATGCAATATCCCTCCAACTGTCTGTCTGTATACGTTCCAAAAAAAAGGGGGAGTGGATTTGGAAGAACGTCCTATATCCATCTCAATAAATAATAATTTCCCGAATGAGCCCGTACTCCCATACAACGTACTCCCATCAAACATACATATTATTACCTCAACGTAAACAAAAACCCTACTTACGATGGCACGACTTCTTGTTAGGATAGCATTAAACCTTTTTGGCTAAAGTATATCTGATTTCCAATAAAATTACATTAACGTCTTCTCTAAAAGGTCAAAAGTTCCTGCCACAGTGAATGGAATGCTTGGAGGATTGGGTTATATAAGCGCAATTGATATACAAGGATCCAAGACATTTTTGCGAGAATTGCGATTAAAAGGGAAGAAATCGGCTCTAGATTGCGGTGCAGGAATTGGAAGAGTTACGAAAAATCTTTTGATGCCACTATTCGAAGAAGTAGATATGGTTGAACAAGACACCAATTTTGCAAACACTGCACGGACTTATTGTACAACGAACACCGATGTTTTGCTTGTCTATCATCGACTGGGTGAAATTTTTAACGTTGGTCTTCAGAAATTTACTCCAGAAGCTGGAAAATATGATCTTATCTGGAGCCAATGGGTGCTCGGTCATCTCACGGATGATGATTTATTAGAATTTTTCCGTCGAATTCAGAATGGATTAAAGGACGGAGGCTACTTTGTTTTAAAAGAAAATGTTACTTCTAATCAAAAGACTGAAAAAGACGAAACGGATTCGTCAGTAACGCGTCCGTTAAAGATCCTTGAACAAATAATTCGTAAATCAGGTTTTCGTATCGTTAAGACAACGCGACAACAGGGCTTTCCAAAAGGTCTCTATCCGGTTTTCATGATCGCTTGCCGGCCACAGAGATTCTAAAGTAAAAATTCTAAGAATTCCTAAAACCACTCCAGGTCTAATGAAACTTGAGAATGAAAAAGAAATTCACCGTTTGAATTCTTAAAACGAAAATTGTGACCATTTTTAAATTTCCAAAAATGTTTCTTCTCAACCTAGGAATTACGACAAGTAATTCTGCGGCTGCTAAACTGCGAAATCTTCACCTTTAAGCAGTGATCTTTTACATTAAAAAAGTTAAGTATTTATTGTCAATATAACAATAATAAATTTTTTCTTATCCTAAACTACAGCTAAAAGTCACGTTCTTTTTTGCTCACGTATTCTACACACTTCGAAGGATCGGTTGGAAAGTACTCCTGACATTTCGTCATTAGCCGCTTTAGTCCCTGAATGTACTTTCGCTGCGTTTCGTCGTTCATGACGTGTGCTACATTTTTCGAGAAAATCTTCTCACGACCTGTACGAGCGTGTATGCCAACCATAGTGACACCAATAGGCCAAGGTGCATTTCCAATTGCCATTTCCAGATATGCGTCACTCGCTTGTATATAATTGCGATTGAGTAAATGTTTGGATATATCACGCAAGCTCTCAAGAATATCCTCCGGCAGTGTGTGATGCTTTAATTTTCGGAATAAAGGCTTAACATACTCCTTCGTTTGGGTGTAAATGACTCGCGTCATCTTAATTTTTGTCGACATTTTCTCTTGTTGCGAGTAAGATGTAATTTGATCATGCCACAGCTTGAGTAAAAAAGAAAGTAACGTTATGATAACGTCCATATCGTAGTCTTTGTTCCCGCGTCCCATATTTTTCGCCATTACTTGAATGCTATCCCATGAAACAGACTCATCGACTTCAGTGACATCTGATTGTTTCTCTTCCTTTGCGGCAGACGTATTTGCAAACATTTCCTGCAGATACGCTTGGTCGACTTCCTCCAGTGCAGCTTGAAAATCATTTCGAAAGCCACGGTTGGACTCAGGCTGTGATATTTCACATTGTCTGAGGCGATGGAAGGCTTCAACTTCAGTTTCTCCAAATATCAAAATGGGCTCTCCGCGTTCCCGCAGACGACGTATGACTTCCGAGCGGGGTAATATTTTCTGACTGTCCGAAAAGGAAAAAGAAAAGCAGAATATGATTAACATTTATGAGCTCTAAGAGATATCTACGAAGAGAATCGATAAAGCTTTTATTGTTTAAACACAAAGCTAGTCATTTTGTTCGTCCATAAAACGTCTTGAGTCCTAATGGTCGTCCATAGAACGTACTTCATTACGTAGTTAACGTTGCCTTCAATGTTATCCTTATCTCGTGAGTCCTTCGATTCCAGCTGCACCTTTTGCAAGATTTCCTGCGCGTTCTTCGAATTCAGTTCCCCACGTTTAAAATACTTCTTCTTTTCGTCGACTAGTTGCTTTTCTTCTAATAATTTGCGTTTTTTCGCGATTTCTGCTTTAAGTATATCCATTGCTGGTGCATCAATTTTCTGCCTGCTTGTTTACCTTTTGTATTTTCGTAATTATAACCCAGATTTAGCTTCGGGACTTTTAAAACTTAGATTTAGCTTACAATCAGTGCTGTCAGATTGAGGTATTTTTCCCTTTTTGTCGTACTTTTTGACTAAAATTTTGGCTAAAGCTAAGTGTCCACTTCAATCAAAATTTTCGTTTCCATAAACAGCACACGTATAAAAAACGAAGCGGAATGAGGCCTCTTACCAGCGTTGCCAGATGAATTTTCTTAAAAAGCGGGATTTTTTAAAAATTTATCCAAAAAATTCGGGATTTCACAAGCAATTGCGGGACAAATTTAAATTTACTTTCGCGAGACAACAAATGTGGAATTCCAACAAAAACCCCTTAACAAAGTATTAATTATGTATATTCAGAATTACTTTTTCTTTCTATGGCTTTATTGCTCGCATTCAAAGATTTTAAACATTTTGTTACGTTAGTAAATTATATTTAAATTTCTTACATTTTGTTACATTAGTAGATTATTTCAAATTTATTTGTACTTTTCTGACCCTTTCACCGAATCTAAGATTTCTTTTTTATCTTTAACAAACTAAAAGTTAGTTTCCATATATTTGAAAAAAAGCGGGATTTTTCATGTCCCGGCGGGACATTATAATTTTAGGCCAAAAAGCGGGACATCCCGCAAAATGCGGGACGTCTGGCAACGCTGCCTCTTACATTAGTCAATAGTTGACCGTCAATTCCTATCGATATTCCCTTTTGGAGTTGCATTCGCTTTTACACTTAAGTGACGGTTAGACGATATGGTTAATGACCAAACGTTTGGTTGAAATCATTTGGTTAAATTTTGGCTTGTATGCTCATTTGTCAGCAAGACATTTGTTTAGCGGTTACACGATATGCACATTTTGTCCCAAAACGTTTGCGCACCACCAATTCTAGATAGTGTCCAAATATTGTTCGGTCCCAAATTGCTTTTTCGGTTTGCTTGGGTGATACACGATATGCACGATAGTGACCAAATTAAATTATGGCCAACTGTCAATTGACGCTAAATAATATTGTTGTGCATAGAGTGAACATCGGCCAGAGATTATTTTAATAAAATTTAAAAAAAAAATGTCGCTAAATGCAAAAAATAAAATAATACTTGCCGTCGTATTGGCCGGCTATATTTTTTACGACGATTCGGACCGAACTGTGTTTGAAAAGCCTCGTAAACGTCCCCGAGTTTGGGTAAGGATTTGGGTTAGTCGTCGGGACCAAGAAGGGTTTTGCGCAAAGTTGTACAAAGAGCTGGAAGAAGAAAAGCCCGAATTGTACAACAATTTTCTTCGAATGACGAAAGCTCAGTTCGAAAATCTGCTTTCTTTGGTTTCACTCCTTATAGCCAAAAAGGATACAATTATGCGAAAAAGCATTTCGGCTTGTGAAAGCTCATTTTGAAAATATCGATATGTTGAATATCGATTTCTTTCAAAAAATTTTAGATTTCTGTTGAAATATATATATAAAACCATTTTTTTTTAAAAACCGCTTGAATTTATCTTAAGTTTCGACACAAACGTTTGCCATTTGGTCATGGGTCTATTGTTGAGCTTGACCAAATGACAAATCAGCGCAAATTTGTCCCATTTGTTAAACAAATTTGTCCGTGTTGTCTCAAAGGGGTGTTACACGATATGGATAGTTTGGCATCCAAACATTTAGCTGCAGCATGAACAAACGTAACCAAATGACATTTGATCATACGTATGGTTGGTGGTTACACGGTTTGGACTGGATTGGGACAAAAAATTACTCAAAAACAGCCAAAATTTGGTTACTAACCATATCGTCTAGCCTACCCTTTACTCGAAAGAATTGATCGTCAATTCTTACTTCGTTTGCCTTTTATGACATTTTCCTCTTCCGCACAGGGGTGATATTTATAAAATACAAGCAAAATAAATTATGTATCGCTGGTTAAAGGTTGATAGCAGAAACATAAATACAGCACTACCTGTTTTGTTTTAATGAATTTAATTATTGATGCTAAGGACTATTTCAAAATGCTTTTTGAAAAAGACAATTTTTAGTGAGTAGCTGTTAAATTGTTCTGTTTGAAAATATATTCTATATAAAATTTGTAAGAGTAAACTATCTATACGCTTTTCATATGGTTAAAAGAATAAAGGCGAAACTCCAGAAACGACGAAACGTTTCAGGCGTTTGAGGCGGAAGAAATGTAGCTGCTTCCATTTAAATACATTTCAATACATTGATTCAATGGAAGCAGCACAAATGTTTTCATCTTTGCCGCGTATACCGCAACAACCGTCCTTTCCGTCGTTTATGGAAATCAATTTATCAAGAAAAATAAGTAATAACATATAATAGCATGCGATGCTGTCTCCACGAACAACGAAAACCAAGTAATACTTGACGAAAACGAATAAAATAAATGTCAGAAATTTGCTCCCAGCCATCGATAAGTTCGATAAACGAAAGAGACCAAAGACGGATTGAGCGAGTACGTGCAAGAGGCCATTTACACATTAAGACATTTCGATAATGAAACACACTTTTATTGGCTAGGGACGCGCGGGGATGTGGTATGGTAGCGTTTTTTCTCTCTTCCCCCTGCCTCCTTCCTTTGCCAACGAAAATTTGTTTCATTATCGAAATGTCTTATAGCCTATACTCAGATATGCAGTAAATACTTGCTCAATTAATTGACGTAGGTAGGCCTTCTGCAGCTACATAAAAACAGAGACAGGGGGCGCTATAGAAAAGGATTATTTTCAAAAAACGCGGTATTTAACGTCAAATTTGCAGTTGTTCATACACACGAGCAGAAAGTAAATTTTAAGTAAACGGATGTTAATAATTTAAGTCGAATTTTATTAGAAAAGCGCTCTTTCTGCAGCCGACAGTGTGTTTGTCTCGAAACTAAAAAGAATTGACACTGCCAAAAAACAACAGCGCCTATTTCTACCCAAAGCCTTTCGACAGCAGTGTTGTTGCTATGGCTTTTTTGCTTCAAGTGCCAGATAGCCTTCCCTCCCTCACTAGCTCCACAAGCCTTTGCTTATAAAAGTTATTGAAGTTTTCCACCCTGCTCTTTCTTTTTCTTTTATTTTCGCTTTTTATTCGATGTTTTCTGTTTGGAATTCTTCAAGAATTTCGATGTCTAAAAAATCGGTTTACATCGCGGCGAGTCAAGAATCAGCTGCTTTCAGATTACTTTTCACGAAGAATTAGCGTGACTATTGTTTGCATGAAGTAAAGGGAGGAAATGTCAAAGTCGCAGATGCAACCCTGCGTATTATTTACTGAACGCTTACTTGCCATCTGAGTATAAGCGAAAGTAACCAATTTACTTCGAAGTAAATTTTGTTTTTTTTTGCATGTGTTTCATATGAGATCTTTACTTACGTAGCATCTGAGTATAGGCTATTAACGTGTAAATAACGTACAACCGGAATACGCTCAACTTTTCGATAACGATATGTTTTCGTTTTGTACTGAAAATGAGAATTGACGGTCAACTATTGACTAATGCGCCCGCTCGGCTATTCTCTTTGTGCCTATATTCTTAGCGTGAAACTTGAAAACAGCCCCTGTGCGATTTTTACATTTGCTTCAAATATTTTTGTCATTCGAGCGGAAAGGTTCGAATGTCTTCGCTAAAAATTTTGTTTATGTTTTTTTTTTTGCATCTATTTTGATATTTTTCATTTTATCAGCTTTTTAATAATTTTAAATTCGAAATTTGATTTTTATTTTTGAACGAAAAATAATAAAAATCAAGCAATGAGGATTATTTTTGATTTTTTTAAATAAAACTTATAACTGGTACAATCTCTCCTATTTATACATTTAGATGAAAATAAAAAAACATATCCAAGCAATATTAAATAGTTTTTGTTGTTTTGAAATTGTTAAAATTGCATTGTTGTATTTGCGTTCAATACATTCGGAATATCAATCCTTTTTGAGAGATGCATAAGGAATAATTTTCTTTCATTTCTAACATCGTTCCTACGCGCAAGAGGGAAACGTCGAAATATAAAATGTTGAAGCATTTGTTGAACGAAGCAGTTTTTGGCTGTGTGGACACGAACGAAACATGAAAAGGGAATCTGATAATTTGTTGAACGATGTTGATCATACGTCTAAACGGGCGCAATGTAAAAGGCCCCAATGCAAAAACTATCGATGGTACAACCGATATAATTAACAATTTTTATTTTTCTCCAACGATGGTTCTAAAGGCCCACGTAAACATTCAATCTGATTGAGGCCTTTTACACTAGGGCAATTATCGCTGGCAATTTTTTCCAAATTCTCTTTTGGAGTTGCCTTCGCTTTTACACGTATAAAAAAGATTGCCGAGCAATTTTCATTTGTTTTGTCTGTTTTTGACGTTTGCCCCGTTCGCGCAGGGTTGATTTTTGGAGTAAATTAAAATATAATAACATAATTAAGTATCCCTGATTTAGGGTTGATTTTAAGATTAAAAATATGCACGGATTTTGTTGCATTAGCACAATTAGCTTTTCTATGCATTCGCGCGGCCACTTCCCCGACATTCGAAACTTTAAATTTTATATTTCCCGAAAATATCAGTTGTTAACACCTCGAAAGTAGATAGCGAACGAAGCAAACGTCAAAAACCAGATCGCAGCCATCTTCACATTTGGCAAAACGGAATTGCCGAGTACGGGCAATTTTGAAACGAGCAATTTTTCTCTACCCCTCCCCCCCCCCCTCCCGCTCTGCGTCCCGCCTAAAAGCGAAAAAAATTGCCGCCAATAATTGCCTAGTGTAAAAGGCCGCATTGAATCAATCATTTAGTTGTGTTAGTGAAAATAAGTATGTGTGCGGTTCACCGATACGATTTTCGTTTGATGTATCAACCCTGCAGTAATGAAATGTTTTCGGTGTAAAATGGACCGGACCTGGGTGAGTCCATATAGGACCGACCTGAAAATGATTTGCACCGCGACCGACCCGGGGTGAGTCTCAATTGGACTCACCCTCGTCTAGTCCAAAAATAAGCGTAGGTGGGGTGAGTTCGTATAAACTTGTACTTATTGTTGTCTGTTTTAAGTCCTCAATCTGATCGTTGTGCTACCAAAGGCAAGTTAGCTTGATGGTTAAGACTCTCGCTTCGCAACCGAGAGGGTGGGAGTTCAAGCCCTTGCTCGTTTTAGAAAGAATTTTTTTTTTTCAAATACCTAAGATTTTTTTATGTTCATATTTAGTTTTTTTTTTTTAACTTGAAAAAAAAAATAAGTCGTTTTTTACATGTTAATTGTTTTTTAATATTATTTTAAAACTGTAAAATTTAGCTACCACAATAGAAGTCAGTTAGAGGTTTTGTTTAAAGAAGTGTTTGAAGTCAGTTAGGGCTTTTTGTTTAAATGATTGTATATCCGTTATTTTTGATCTAAGAACCTTAATGTTTTTTATCATTTTGTATTTGGGGGCGGTATATCGAAATATGGAAAAAAGTGAGTTTAGGAAAAAATGTTAGTTGGAGCCTTTCTACATTAATGTAACGATATATTGAAAGAAGAAAAGAATGACTTCTAAAACTTCCCACTGGGGAAGAAGAAAAAGAATTTATTCTTGAATTTATAGAGGTTTATCGTTCGCTAACATCCTTATGGGATGTTAAAAGTGCAGTTTACATGGACAGGCAAAAAAGAGAAGTTGAAAGCGGTATCTTGGTAGAGAAATACCAAGAAAGATATCCAGAAGCTAAAAAGGATGTCAGCCGAAAAATGTATGCATTGCGTTCAAATTTTAAACGTGAATTGAGACGTTTAAATGATTTAGGAACAAGCGGGGCTGGAGCAGGAATTGGAGCACGCATGAATGTGTCCCGCTTTTCAATAAAAGGCTTAACCAACTGCAGCAACTCTTCAAATGTCGCCAAATCCACCCGTAAAAAATTCCGAAAATCTTGTGGCGAAGAGACACTTAGTTCATCTAATAAATTTTGATGAGTGAAAATTGGCCTCTTTTTATGCCATTCCTTCATCCAAAGTCGTTTCTTTTCAATGTTTTTCATTTTTTGCTTTTGTTGCTCTGCCACTACAAGAGCGACTCCAATTAGCACGTCGTCCGAAATATCCATTGTGAACTTGCCTCTACAATAGAATGGAATGAATGACTGATTGAAGCAATATGATGTTAAATGAATGGGCAAGAGTGCATCAACACGGACACGGGTGATTGATCAATCAGATTGAATGTTTATGTGGCCTATAAGTCCCCATGGGTGATGAGTCAGCATCAGTACTCATCTTTAATTAAAACAAACGAAACGAAATGTTACCTACACAAATGCAAGTATTGTGATGTTCACCCACACATATGCGATTTCCAAGGTGCAAGAGAGGGACAGTTGCTACATGTACACAAAATGTTTTCGAATAAAGTTCCCGATGCCCATTTAGCTTTACCAAGAGACATTCCTGGAAAAATTTCAAGAAAATTTGGAAAATTTTCCAGAAACGTGATTTGCTGGGTATTAGAGATATGATGGATACATTTTGATATAAAAGCATGGTATAGATTTATTTAACACATTTAACACACTTCATAGTTCGTTCTCTTAGCTTTTTCGTCCGCGGCCACACTCAAGAAAATATTTTCGATAGAATCGTTTAACATCCTTTCTTTCAAAAAGAGACGCAACATTTAAAGTACGCGTGCCACCGGATTAAACTTGAAAGAGCGATTTTAGATTTTTGTACATTGAGTCTTTTAAAAGAAAACCTTTTATAAAGACAACTTTCCCAAATATTAGTAGTATATCTTTTAAAATTTAGAGGGATTTTTAGATTTTTTTAAAAATTTTTTACAGGGAAATTTATTTTTTGTGGGGAAATTCAGTGAAATTTAGAGGTAAGGCTCGTAAAAAACCTGGCAGCACTGATCAATAGCAGTGATGCCAGATTTTATCGATAAAAAAAACCCTCATATATTGGAAAAAACCCACTTTTCCCCATTTTCAAAAACTAAAAACCCAGAATGATTTTTTGAAAATATGGGCGTACCGATTTCAAAATTGAACATTTAATTTAAACAAAATATTTTAATGGCACGCTTCATGGCTAGACAAAAGAGTTTGACAATTATAGCACTGACAGACATACATAGGTATTTTACACCATGATGGTGTGAAGTCTAGGTGAACCACATAGGTATTTCTCAAAAGTCTACCTTAGCCAACATAGACTTTTTATAGACTTCACACTACATTGAAAGGGAGGATTTATTGTGGACTTCTTAGATTGATATGGCAACGCTGCACAAAATTAAACGAAATATCGATTCTTTTATCGGAAACCAGATGTTTAAATTTCTAATTTCAAGTAATTTATGCGAAATGCATGAAATTAATTCCATCGTATGGATTTATATAACAAACAAACGATATTTTCATGGATTTTTTTGAGATAAAATCGAGGCTAAATGCTACCAAAATGTTTTTATTGTTTTTGTTGTTGTTTTAATTTTCAATTATCAGCTGTTTTAAAGAAGTCCACAATAGAAATTCACGATCAATTGTAGTGTGTCACCCCAGCATAGACTTTTTCCATTGTAGTGTGAAGTCTATAGACTTTACACCATATATCTGTCAATGCTATTAGAGTGTAGGTTTACCAAGCGTCCACACTTTAAGTGTTTTGTCATAAGATCTTACCCCGCGACTAGATACAGCAAAAAGAGTCATGCATGGTACTGGAAGAGGGAAAACACGATTTTCAATCTCATAAGTAGTAAATATACCTTAATTGTAGTGCATAAATTTCGATATAAAATTACCCATACTTTTCCCCATGTCACGTTATTTGAGTGAAAAAACCCACAATATGGGGAAAAATCCACAATCTGGCATCACTGATCAATAGTGTCTTCGATAGTATCGATAGCTCTCCACCTCTAGCACAAAGGCGACGTGTGTATTTTTAATTCCTGTTTTAAATCTTTTCAAGAATCAATTGAAAATGATGAATTCACCGCCAGTATTTATAGATTTGTCGCTAGATGAACAGGTAATGTAATTGACTAAATAAAATTTGCTTTCAAAGCGGAAGCTGTCTACTTTTGAGAGGAATTTACGTTTTGAGGTTATGTTTGCTCTCGATCACACAGGTTCAAGAGTTGCGAAAGTTCTTCAAGAAACTGGGCGCAGAAATATCTTCGGAGAAGTCAAACAAGGGGGTCGAAGACGATTTGCACAAAATAATTGGGGTTTGTGATGTCTGTTTTAAAGACGGAGATCCAACTCAAATCGACGGCATATTGAACAGCATTGTTTCGATAATGATTACAGTAAGAGATTTAAGTTGCAATACTAAAACTGAAACTGAAATGGCTTATTTTTGCAGATACCTCTGGATCGTGGTGAAAATATTGTATTAGCATATTGCGAGAAAATGACAAAAGCACCGAACACGCCTTTGGCAAAGGTGTGCCTTCAGTCTCTTTGGCGTTTATTCAATAACTTGGATACGGCCTCACCACTGCGCTATCATGTTTATTATCATTTAGTTCAAGTAGCCAAACAGTGTGATCAGGTTTTGGAGGTTTTCACCGGAGTTGATCAACTAAAGAGTCAGTTTGCCAATTGCCCGCCATCAGGAGAACAAATGCAGAAACTCTACCGCCTCTTGCACGATGTGACGAAAGATACGAACTTAGAACTGTCGGCTAAAGTAATGATCGAATTGCTTGGAACGTATACTGCCGATAATGCTTGCATTGCACGCGAAGATGCAATGCAATGTGTGGTTACAGCGCTTGCAGATCCCAATACTTTCCTTCTCGATCCGCTCTTGGCATTAAAACCAGTTAGATTTTTGGAGGGAAATCTAATACACGATCTGTTGTCAATTTTTGTGTCGGACAAGCTGCCATCGTATATACAATTCTACGAAGATCACAAGGAGTTTGTCAACTCCCAGGGTCTTAATCATGAGCAAAATATGAAGAAGATGCGTTTGCTTACTTTTATGCAGCTAGCTGAAAGCAATCCGGAAATGACATTCGAAACTTTAACGAAGGAACTGCAAATCGGTGAAGACGAGGTTGAGTCCTTCGTTATTGAAGTGTTGAAGACCAAGTTGGTGCGTGCTCGACTCGATCAGGCGAATCGGAAAGTCCACATTTCTTCGACAATGCATCGTACATTTGGTACACCACAATGGGAGCAGTTGCGTGACTTACTGCATGCATGGAAAGATAACTTGAGCTCGGTTAAAGAAGGACTTGCAAATGTTTCCGCAGCTCAATTGGATTTAGCACGCAGTCAAAAATTAATCCATTAGGTATTTAGCGAAACATCAATAAATTTTAGACCCGGATCTAAGGTATTTGTCTTTTTATTAAAAGGTAAACACTAAATTAAATAAAATATATGAAATCTCTTGTAATACTCAAGGGACTCATAACTACAAAAGCGAGTTTTTCACTCAATAAGTTACTTTCAGATCAAGGATTATAAATATTATAGATTATAGATAGGATGGTGATTTGTTTTTATAGAGCCCAAATTTTTCATATTTTAACAAAAGGGCCATCGAGATTCGATGATGAAAACGTTACAATATTCAATTTTAGTTTTTTATAGTTCCTCATGCATCACTTTAACGTGTTGTCTGTCCTTTTCTTTGGGATAAGCCCAAAAATATGATGGAAAACCTTTGACATCTCTTTCTCTTTTCACAAAGGCACTAAATGACGAAATGCAGTTACCAATGAAATGATTTGCTTGTCCCAATATAGCCAAGTCTAAATACGGATTATCTTCTTGCAGTTTATAAGCAGTAACATTCATTCGACCTAAAGCTGAATTCAGCTCGTGAATCATGTGGTTCGAGTCGGAAGCAACAAAGATATAGCGCGCCTCATTCGTTGGGTTTAATTGCTTGACGTTTTTCACAAGCCTTTTGAGTTGCCTAACAATTAGCTCTTTCGTTGGCATACACAATTCAGTATACAGAGTTCCACGTTCGTTATTATAACCCAGACATTGTGGAGATGCAAAAAGTTGTTTGCTGTCGCGCACATGCTCGCAAGCGCGTACCCAATCAATACCATTGCGTAAATGTATTCCAATGAACGACCCACGCGGCATATTGCTGCGTATGAAATCCCGTGCCGCATCTTCATATTTTGTTGCCCATTTAAGATATTTTTGAAGCTGGCGACTTTCAAATTGAACTGGAAAACTAGCAGGCGCGCCAGTGAAGGCTAGTACTGGCCACTCGTTTGCCGGGTACTTGTCCTGCCATTTTATGGCAACGTCACTGTGATGAACATCAAAATGTAATGGGCCATAAAATTCTGATGAGACAAAATCTATGCCGTAAGTGTCCCAAAATGGTCCAAAAGGATTGCCATCCTTAGCATGACAAGACTTAATTCTATCGGTATTTGGCTGAAGCGTTTTCCGTTCCATATAACAGAATGAGATACGCTTCTCCGCTGGCCAAATATCCGGTGCCAAGTGCTCCATGAATTCTGACATTAGTATGACACGGTGGTATTCCTCCAAGGGTTTGACCTTCAAATCAACCAAAAAAAGGATAGAATTTGAAATTAATCCTCAAATTGCTTCTACTGTTTATTTTCAACTTCAAATAAGATATCTCACCTGGAAATACGTATCGAACGGCACCTGTGTTGAACGCATGGCTGCCTTTCGATATTCTACCCATGGCGGCAGTATTAATGTACGATTAAGTGCATGAGCAAGCGCCAGTGTTCCCAAAAAGTGGTCGGCTTGGTTACCGAAACGTCCCATGCAAGGGCAATAAGCGATGTAGCCGTTCGGATCCCTATCTAAACCAAACGCTGTATAAATTAAGCACGAAAAAAAAACTAATCGAAATTGCATTTTGCCGGCTTCATAGAATATTTTGTTTGTATCAAGACATATGATCAAGACGAAAAAAAAACCCCCTCACGATTGGCAGCCTTAAGCTTGAGGTACAATAGGTGCGACAGAACGACACGACGATACGTTTTGTCGTCGTGATCTGTCAAATGTAATATCAATACACGCAAACCTATGGAACAATGTAAAACTAAATTTTTGTCGCTCCGACACGATTTGACATTCTGAAAGCAGGGATGGTTGCGTTAAAAACAGGGCTGATATCTGAAACATCTGTTTTGAAAGGTAAATGGAAGTTGTGAAATGAATAAGGTCAGCGAGGAAAATATTCAAATATTAATAGATTTGGTGCGCGAAAAGCCTATGGTTTATGACAAGGGCCATCCGCACTATAAAAAAAGCGATTGTAAGGACCAAGTGTGGCAAGAAATAGCAAGAAAACTACATTCAAATAGTCAATGTCAAATTGCTGAACATTCATACGAGTGTTCTTACAAAACATTTCAGGATCGTCTTTTTTCATTCCAATAAATTTTGTAGCGTAAGATCCCAATGGGTCCCGACATTCGAACATTGGTCGAACCCACCACTTTCGCGTGCGCTTTTTTGCCTCAATGTATTTTCGATGGCCTAAAATTGCTGCCGTTGCATACAACAAAATTCGGTGCGAGCTTAATGCTCTCATTTTCCTACTTTTTTTTAATCGCAAGGTTTAAAATGTTTTTGTCAAATTTTTTTGTCGTTTGCGAGTAACATATGATTGCAAACGATACGATTTTCCCTGCTATTATACATTGGCTTGCAACACGACAAATCGGATGCGACAAATCGTTTTTTCGTGTCGTTCTGTCACACCTATTGTATCTCAAGAGCTTTATACACACTTAATAAGCTTCTAATGGCTTCTAATGCTCTAAAAATAAGCATATGTACATACATATATGAATAATATTTTTGTGTATTATGTTGTTACAGAATTTACGAGGAAGAAATTGAAGCTTTCTGCAAACCATATATTATATATATATGCTGCAAACATTAACTGATTTATCACAAAATGAGCTATGAATTAGAAAGTTCAAAGAGGCACGCTAAAATAAGCAAAAGCTTTCAATGTTCGAAATGCAATAAAGGCTTCTCTACGAAATTCTGTATGCAAAGACATGAGAAGGATTGTGGCGGTATGTTTTGTACAACCATACATATTGCTTTTGCTTGATTCATTTTAATTTAGAGAAATATTTAATTTTTTAGTTGAACCAAATCGAGTTGAATGCAAGAAATGCCATAGAAGCCTCAAAAATAATAATATATTGGAGAAACACCAATTGATTTGTTTGGGTAAGTAATTTAGAAGACTTAATTTTTGAATTACAGGGTATGGGAGTACGTTGTATAGGACCCTAGTATAAAAATATTCAGGCATGCTCTAGAAATTGAAATCCAATAAAAAAAATCAAAATTAATAGGGGTATTCACAAAGACGTGCTAAAAACGTTGGAAAAATTTTCCGATTTTCTGACTTTCGTTAATCCGGAGAGGCAAGCACAATACCCTTTCCGGATAATCGAGACGTCCGGATTATAGCATGCAATATTTAATGGTAATGAAACAGATGATTAGCCTTCGTTTCTTTAATCAAATTTAAAACTAAAGCATAAGACAAACATTTACATGTTCAAAATTACAACCATTTAAGAAAAACAGTAAGTTAAAGTCTGTAATACTTCGCCACCCGCCCCCGCTGCGAACTCTTTTGCCCGGTCGGATAACAGCAATCACCGAACAAGCGGGTATACGCTATCGTCCACTGGCTGCCTCACACGGACTTCAATGATGTCTTTCCATAAAATTGTTGTGAGTCGTAGCACAACAAAATGTTTTAATTTTATATTAGCATATTGGAGTTATTCATCAATGACATTCAAGTTCAATCATATAAGCATTTTATATAAGTAAATATGTTTATATTTTATTTTTATACACTAATCACCCCACTATAACCCACTTATAATAAGTACTCGAAATGTTGGTATTATAAATCAAAAAATTATTCAATTTTATTTCCCATAATTTTTCGAAGGTCTTGCCAAGAAACTCGTTTGTGCATATTGCGATGAGCTTTTCTGTAGTACTTTTTCATTACGGAGACATTTGTTGCGCTTTCACCAAGTGGAAATTCAAAGCCAAAGAACTCAAAGTAAGTTCAACTTATTATGAATTAATAAAAAACTTGTTAATTTTTTGCTCAGCAATATTTAATTTATTATTTTTAAATTTCCATTATATTGTGTAGATTAGAGTTAGTCAAGAAATAATTTTAGATGTTCTTCTTTCGTTTTAGGTGATGAACGATCGTCAATATCCAATAATCGACTAGAAAAACTTGGAGAACATGAATGCATTCTTCAAAATACAAAAACCGAACGAAATAATAATAAGATTTTAAATTTTACACTGACAACCCGCAACATAGAAGATAAGATAAATTTTCGTTACCAAATGGACGTTTGTTATGATTATGAATACTTGGAAAATGAAGTAGACCCTCTCGAGCTTGATAAAGCAGTAATTTATCCTTTAAAACAAATGAGAAGATATATAAATAAATTTTGATAATTCATAGTATCAATATTTTTAGGTTAGATTTAAACAAAGTTTATAATATTAAATTATAATATGTTATTGTGATCATGTTGAAGTAGCAGTCAATGACCATTGTTTTCGATATTTTTAAAGCAAAATATTGTTTATTGACACTATTATTATGTGAAAATGTCCTGATATTTTCGTTTCAGAATAGACGTTTGATAAAAAAAAAAACTGCAGCATTATGTTATTCATAAATATTTTAATTTATTTTAAAATATTTCAAAAAATTTGTGGCGATAAGGAATATCAATAAGAACAATAATTATTTTACTCGGTATGGCAATGTGATCTTTGTAGTCATATTGAGGAAAATGTTGCTCCATAAAACTATGATTACACAGGTACACAAAAAAGTCCTGTTACAGAAGCGGCCTTTACATGGTCACGTTTTCCTGCAAGCGCCGCATCATGCAAAAAGCTGCAATCATTCATGGCATAAGACGGCATAGCATAACATAGCATAATCAGCTGGTTCTATCTATTCAATACATTTTGTATGCAAGTGGTCAGTGATGGCATAACATAACATAACAGAACAGAAGAAGCTGTAGAAAACAGATTTTTCTTATGCCGTCTTATGTAAGTTCGACCCAGCTGTTTGAATTTGTGCTGCCAACTCCTTCCCAAAGCTGCCACATTAGCCCTTTTTATGAAAATCTTGAAAAGCCACAATTACTAATGTTGTAATATATTAAAATAGTATTAAGCATATAATTTTTTATTAAAGCAAAATATATTTTATTACTTTTCGGCATGTTCCGAACTGATTTAAAAGCGTTTGTTAATTATTTCTTGAGAAATTGTGGAAATAAATTTTCCCCCTTTCCGCAATGTGCGCAAATTGCAACATTGCCTCTTCTGTGCTCTTATGTTTTCTTATGTCTTCACTGACTACTCAAAAAGCGCTTATGTTATTTTATGTTATGTTATGTTCTGTTATGCCGTCTTATGCCTGTTTTCATACATTTTTTGCTTTTACATGGTCATTCTTTTCAATCACGCCACGCATTACTGCAGGTAAACGTGATCATGTAAAGGCCGCTAGAAAGGTGAGGTACCCTACGCTACGTTATTTGTTATAAATGAATGAATTTATTAATTTCAAATTCCTTATTCGAAAATAAAGGGATACAGTAGTTTCGCTATATAAGAAACTCGTACATAAGAAAAACCCGCGTTTAAGAAACTGTTTACCAAAACCAAAAACTCATGGCCTCCTACGAGGCTATTTACACGTTAAAACATTTCGATGACGGAACACACTTTTGTGGACTAGGCACGCGCGGGGATGTGGTACGGGAGCGTTTTTCTCTCTTCCCCCTGCGTCCCATGCAGTGATGCCAGATTTTATCGATAAAAAAAACCCTCATATATTGGAAAAAACCCACTTTTCCCCATTTTCAAAAACTAAAAACCACGAAAAAACCCAGAATGATTTTTTGAAATGTTCAAAATTGAACATTGGATTTAAACACAATATTTTAATAAAAGTGTCAAGAAAATAACAAAAAATATAAGTAACTTAAAATTGCAGTCTTATTCATGACTTAAAAAAAAACCAAGTTTCTTTACAACACTTAGGGAACACGCGACTAGATACAACAAAAAGAGTCATGCATGGTGCATAAATTTCGATATAAAATTACCCATACTTTTCCCCATGTCACGATATTTGAGTGAAAAAACCCACAATATGGGGAAAAACCCACAATCTGGCATCACTGGTCCCATGCCAAGGAAAATTTGTTTCATTATCGAATTGTCCTAACGTGTAAATGGCGTCAAAGTAAATGTCAATGAGGCCTTTTACATTAGTAAATAGTTGACCGTCAATTCTTAGAGGCCGTTTCCACTATAGCCGCATCTTGCATCTTTCAGCATTTTGGCAAGATGCGAATATACATGCATTTGTTGTTGTATTCTGAACCGCATCTTTAAAAGATGCGAAGAAAATGTGATTTTTTTCCGATTATCTATCGATTTTAACAGCACATATCTATTGAAACATATGTGAAAAGCCAGCATTTCAGACATTTTCAGCAAAAATGGCGGTGGAAAGCAAGAAGAAATGTAAGAAACCCATTCTATATTAGAATAAAATTTATTAAATTCCTTTGTTTCAATGAAAAAAATGAAGTCGAGCGAGTATGCTGGATATACGCATTTACATTGTAAACAAAAATCAGCTGATTTGAAAGATGCTACATGCAAAATGCTAATGGAAACACCAATCTCAAAAATTCGCATCTTGAAGATGCGAAAAGCAAGATGCGGCTATAGTGGAAACAGCCTCTTATTTTCAGTACAAAACGATAACATATCGTTATCGAAAAGTTGAGCGTATTCCGGTTGTACGTTATTTACACGTTAATAGCCTATACTCAGATGCTACGTAAGTAAAGATCCCATATGAAACACATAAAAAAAAAAACCAAAATTTACTTCGAAGTAAATTGGTTACTTTCGCTTATACTCAGATGGCAAGTAAGCGTTCAGTAAATAATACGCAGGGTTGCATCTGCGACTTTGACATTTCCTCCCTTTACTTCATGCAAACAATAGTCACGCTAATTCTTCGTGAAAAGTAATCTGAAAGCAGCTGATTCTTGACTGCGCCGCGATGTAAACCGATTTTTTAGACATCGAAATTCTTGAAGAATTCCAAACAGAAAACATCGAATATAAAAACAGCGAAAATAAAAGAAAAAGAAAGAGCAGGGTGGAAAACTTCAATAACTTTTATAAGCAAAGGCTTGTGGAGCTAGTGAGGGAGCGGAAGGCTATCTGGCACTTGAAGAAAAAAGCCATAGCAACAACACTGCTGTCGAAAGGCTTTGGGTAGAAATAGGCGCTGTTGTTTTTTTTGGCAGTGTCAATTCTTTTTAGTTTCGAGACAAACACACTGTCGGCTGCAGAAAGAGCGCTTTTCTAATAAAATTCGACTTAAATTATTAACATCCGTTTACTTAAAATTTACTTTCTGCTCGTGTGTATGAACAACTGCAAATTTGACGTTAAATACCGCGTTTTTTGAAAATAATCCTTTTCTATAGCGCCCCCTGTCTCTGTTTTTATGTAGCTGCAGAAGGCCTACTTACGTCAATTAATTGAGCAAGTATTTACTGCATATCTGAGTATAGGCTATAAGACATTTCGATAATGAAACAAATTTTCGTTGGCAAAGGAAGGAGGCAGGGGGAAGAGAGAAAAACGCTACCATACCACATCCCCGCGCGTCCCTAGCCAATAAAAAGTGTGTTTCATTATCGAAATGTCTTAATGTGTAAATGGCCTCTTGCACGTACTCGCTCAATCCGTCTTTGGTCTCTTTCGTTTATCGAACTTACCGATGGCTGGGAGCAAATTTCTGACATTTATTTTATTCGTTTTCGTTGTTCGTGGAGACAGCATCGCATGCTATTATATGTTATTACTTTTTTTTCTTGATCCATATTTTAGGGTCTTACATTCTTGTATGTAACTATAATTGAAGACTAATTTTTATGTTAAAAGATATGAAGAAAAATGTGATGAATATAATTAAAATTTAAGGCGAAACTCCATAAACGACGGAAAGGACGGTTGTTGCGGTATTCGCGACAAAGATGATAATATTTGTGCTGCTTCCATTGAATCAATGTATTGAAATGTTCCGTCGTATATGGAGTTTCACCTTTATTCTTTTAACAATATGAAAATTACCTAGATAAAAAATCTGTTATACACGAGCGTGTTTTAACGCGCGTGTTATTGCGAATTTCCTTTTGAAATTGTTACGTAAATCATACTGCTTATACACGTTGATATTTTGCTAGACTTTCTGCTTGCGTGTTTGTGATGTTTGAGCGGCCCATTGCCTTCCTCTGCTCCTTCGTAACACAAGAGTTGCTTTCTTTCCTTGCTAAAAATGTCTTAACGTATAAATGGCCTCTAATGTAAAAGGCCTCAATCAAAACTATCGATAGTCTTCAAGAACCATCGATGTTTTTCGATAGTTTGAAACCATCGATAGTATCGATAGTTCTATCGATTGTTTCTCCAGCTCTAACCTATTTACCTATTTTTTCATAATATGTCATAATATAAATTCATCAATTGATGGCCTCGCACACTTTTAGTCAGAAAAAGTTCACTCCAACACCACCAGAAAAGGGAAGCTTCCCACTAGATCATGAGAGCATTTGCAAGAAGTATTATATTCGATACATGAGCTGCTTGCGGCAGAACGACGACAATAACTCGAAGTGCAGACAAGAAGTAAGTGGAAGATGAAGTCCATATATACATTTCAGAATAATTAATATTTCAGGCAAGGGAATATCTAGGCTGTCGTATGGATAATCAGTTGATGGAGAAAGTAGCCTGGTCCAAATTGGGCTTCGACGAAGATACTAAGAAAACCGAACAATAACAACGACTTATATTTATATAAATATATTATATATATTTTACGATAAATAATTCGATAATGGCTGCAAATCTCCAGCAATCAAAGCTCGAGAGGAATATTATCGTTGCTTGCACGGGAAGTGTCGCCACAATTAAGCTCCCATTGCTTATAGAAAAATTACAATCGTCAAATTCAGCTATTTATTACCATGTTAATCAGCAATACCACAAAATATAATTAAATAATTACCAGGTTTATTTTTATTAGATCAAAGTTGTTACGACCAAACACGCCAAACATTTTTTCCAAAATGAAGATCTACCAAAGAATGTAACCATTTATGATGACTCCGACGAATGGAATGCTTGGAACGATCGTGGCGATCCTGTGCTACATATTGATTTGGGAAAATGGGCCGACATTCTATTGATTGCACCGTTGAGTGCAAATTCCATGGCGAAAATAGCTGGCGTATATTAACTTTTAGTTATGTATATTTGGTATATTAAAAAAAATTTATATTTTTAGGGTATTTGTGATAATCTTCTTTTGTGCATTGTTCGGGCTTGGGATCGTAAAAAACCTTTACTTTTTTGTCCCGCAATGAATACACGCATGTACGAGCATCCAATAACTGATGAGCATATCACAAAATTAAAGCTTTGGGGTTATCGGGAGGTGCCCTGCATTTCCAAAACATTAATGTGTGGCGACAGCGGTCTTGGTGCAATGGCCGAGCTAGATACTATTGTGCATGCTGTCGAGTGCCTTTTCAACTAGCATAAATTCGTAATTGCAACTGTGGAATAGTTTCATAAAAATAAATAATTTTTTTTTATCCATTCACAATGATTTTCAAGGTGATGTGGTTTTTTTGTGATACAACACGACGCTTCTTCCGCAGCTTCCCAATTTTCAAATTTTGTCTCAAAACATATTTATGACACTGCTTTTAGGCATTGACCATAAAAACCAGCGAAGATTCTTTTTATTTTGTTTTCTACAAATATAAATCTGATGACGAAGCTACTTAAACTATTTACATAAGTTAATTTTGTTTTTAAATAATTTAGTTAGATGAATTTCTAACGTACAGCTCGATTTGAAATATTCTCGCGAAAGTTTTCCCTGCGGATTTGAAAATTATTCTTCCATTCTAAACTCACTAGGAAGGGAATATAAAGGAATCAAGAATTTCCAACATTTAGAAGCTAAAATCATCACTTTCTTTCTTTTATTGACGCTAAGAATACTTCCTTTTACCGCCGAGAAAAATTTCTAGGAACGCCCGGGGAATATACATTTAAAATAGGGCTGATAGTATATAAAAACTCAAATGAAGACAAAAATGCAAGTCGAAAACCATTTTAGCTGTTTTGAATAGAGTTACAACGGATATCCGGCTGGATACTAAATTTAGGGCCGGATACCATCTATAATCAGATCGCCGGATACCTCACATTAAACATTTTTTATATTGTATTTGTACTAGAATGCAGATTTGAAAGTGGAGCGATTGGAGGAAACCGGATGCAGTTCCGCTAACATTTTCACCGAAAATTTCCATTTTCAGAGATTTTTTATTGCAGTTCGGTGCAACTACTCGAAACAAGGACTACTTAAAAGTGTGCTGTGTCAAAAAATAACGTTCGAATTTTTTTCTACGAACCGGCAACGCCCAGGATCATTGCTACGCCGTTCAATATGGATTTAAAACCGAAAAATATATATAACAGAAAAAATTTACTATCCGGCAGCCGGATAATTAACTGTCGCAATTTTAGGCATTTCTCGGAAAATTTATCGAGTTTAACTGCGTAGGGTTTTCGACTGCGTCCACTGTTGGCGCATTGCTATTGCTATCATTCTCAGTTGTCTTATCGTTTTGAATGTTTCAAATATTAACGCCAAGATTTTTATCCTACCAAAATAATATATCTGTCGAAGTTGTCCGTAATTACCTTTAGAATTTTCCAAAGAAAATAAAACATTTATTTTGAATTTTTTTTTATTAAGTTTTATTGAGTTAATGTTGCGATAAGTGCATCTAAGGGCAAAATTATTTTTGCTTTCTTTTCATATCATTACTTTTGTTTTAATTTTTTTTATATCAATTTTGCTTTAATCAAACAACAGATTGCGATTTTGAAATACAAACATTGTCTTAAAGGTAAGGGTGGATGTATGTGTGTTTATGTGTGTTTATGTTGAGTTAAATTTTTTTCAACATTCATTTCGCTGCATTAGTATGTTTTATTGTATTATATAAGAATGATAAATGGATGTGAGTTTTGTTTCGGTGTTTTTTGTGTATTGATGTTTTAAAGGACTAAAAACTATATTATTCTTCTCACAATACTTACTCAGTGAAATATTATCAATATTATAAAAAAAAATATGATAATTCTAAAATATATGTTAAATCTAATAATATTCTTAATAGCGAAATCAATCAATATATTATGTTCATAGATAAAATCTTTACAAAAAAGATTATGCAAGTCGAAAGAATTCGGAATTTTACACTTATATACATTAGAATATACCTTCCAAATTAGAAGTAAATAAACAGTTTTACGTTGAAGATGTGCGCAAACCGATTATGTTATTAATATATATTTAAATTTAAATACCTTAACATAAACAACTTAAATGTCTATTATTTCAATTAAATTTCACTTAAATTACAAAATATATGAATAGTTTTGTTGCCTGAAACTCACAAAAAATACCAAAAGGGAAATTTCTTTTGAAACGTATTTTTTCCTTTCCTTTAATTTTTTTTTTTTTTTGTTCAGCATATGCCAGCATGCCTAATTTTTTTTTCGTTTTTATTAATTTTTTTTTTTTAGAATGGCTGTGACGATTTGATTTTCAAGTGGTTTAAACGAAGGATCTATAAAGATTAAAGATTTTTAACCTACAGGTATAAAACATTATCTTGATTAATCCATGTTGCCACAAAGAGCAATCCGCATATCTCTCTTTTAATCGCGATTTATTTTATGTCAAATCTTCAATGTTACTCAAAATGAGTCGTCGGGGGAAGGGAGGGAAAAATTGCTCTAAGCCAGTGATGGCCAAACCTATACGTAAACATTCATAATTGTGCGTGTGAATGCGCTGTCGACTTCGCTGTGAGCTACTCTGATTTGCATTGACGAAGTTTGATTTTTACACACACAACGCAGCCGACAGGTTTTTGCACAAATCGGTATACGCTATACGTGTGCGACAGGTGCGCCGGCAGAATTCGGTCTTCCAAGCACATGTGCTAGGAAAATCGAAATTTGGCAGACACTGCTCTAAACGAAGGTCAACTGACTACAGTCTTTCCGTCTCGGAGTCCCTAGTAACAGCTCCTCCAGAAGAAAATCCCGATATTCGTGCTCTATATGATAGATGGCACCAAGGGTCAACGTGTTGACCGATTAGACCGATGTCTTATGACATTGTCCTCAAACATTCCACTGATAAGTGGTGCGCAATTTGAGTTCGAAATTTTAGGTATTTCTCAAAGTTCAGCTAGTTTCCGATGCATTTTTATGTTTGATATATTGCTCAATAGGGTAATGCGCGTCTTGTACTGCATATACATAAGCAAGAAGGTTTGACTTGTTTCTGTCGTCGGCAAAAGAGAAAATTCAAAAAAATTTTCATTTCTTTGCTTTTTTATCATTTTTGCGTTAGCATCCAAATTCAAATTGGATTTTTTTTAAATAAAAAAAAAATATTGCCCAAGAAATGAATGTCCCTATTCATTTTTCTTTAATGATTTATATAGCACTTCTGTCCAAAATAAAAAATTGGGATCTGCTTACTTTTGTGTTTCTGTTCTTTGTGACAACAGGATAGTAATTACGAAATCTTTTTTTTTTTTTAAAGTCAAAAAATTCAATTCTTATTATCAACCTCTAAACGTTTTTGATCACAAAATTCAAATCAAAATATTAACTTTAAGGATATAAGATGAATTTCCGTACATTGAAACTAATCCGTTAAGATCATCGAGTAGATTGTGCTCCTCTCGGGTTTATTTAAAATTTGTTGAAAGCAGATTGTGATTAAAAAAGTCTGCATGTAACTTTGTTCGCTTGTCCTCCACTTCGCCGTCCCTAATGAATAACTATTATAAATTTTAGAAGCACTATGTTTATATTTATATCTCTATATAGTGTCGGTTGTTTAGAGGGTGGTGTTTGCTGTGCTTATTGAGTTCATGTAATTCGCATTTTAATACAAATGCCAATATGTAACATTTTCATACTGAAAAGACGTTTAAATAGTAATCAACGATATTTAGAATTTACTCCTTATTGCTGGAATATATATATTTATATATGATACACATATGTATATATTTCATTTTGCCTGTTGCAAAACCACTGCGATACAGATATAACCTATTCATATATATAAATATATATATGTTTAGTTCTTCAATTATTTATAAATATTTGTGTATATACTTCATGTATATACAAACAATGCTGTTTTTTTTTTTTTTTTTTTGGAGTCATTCGTTTGCACGCATGAGCCATAAAGTTCGCAACATACCTGCGACAACAATACCTCTAGCGGCAGTGATAATACTGTCATCACCACTGCCGCCGCTGCTGACAACTCATCTGATCTCGCATGACACACATAATTTCGTTGAGCTGAGACAGTCGTCATGACAGAATGCGCCGCATTGTTGACAAATAACCATCGCATTCAACGAGCAGGCACAATTCGCTGGCGTTGTTGCTGTTGGTGCTTTCAAACTGCTCCCGCCTGCACTATTCATCGTCGCCGTACTTAGATTGGCTCCACCGACTCCTGCTGTTGTACTCGCTCCGGCTGTTGCTACGATATAGTTATTTCCATCGACGTATGCTGTTGGTGCGCTGCTGCCTAGCCCGTCAACATACGCTATGCTACCTAAATAAAAATTACATTATTTTATTAAACATCCCCATGTGTTTCTCAGCAACAAACTTTCGGTTACCAGATTCAGTTACTGATAACTCTCTGGAACCGTGAAATTTTTATATATGTATGATTGCTTATTATAACATAATAGTTCGGTGACAGCAGTATTTATTGAGTTATTTTCAAACTTTCGTTATGTAAATATTGAATAGACCCTAAAATCATGAAAAAAAAAAAAAAAAAAAAATTTAATGAAAATGAAAATGATTTCATTCATTTTCATATGAAATTTCAAAAAGAGAAAAGATTATGGGCGTTATCATAAACAGCAGCTTAGTATTTATAGTTGACAAATAGCAACTATCAATTCGAACACAGTATTATAGTTGTTAATTACTGGACAGCTGATAAATTTTTTTTTTTTTTTGTGAGCTGTTAACTTTTGTAGTTGATAGTTCGGTTGCTCAGTTGGAAATGCACATAAGTATTTAAATCATATATAACTATATATGTCACTCAGGAGCCGTTTCCATCATATAGAACTATAGCTGCAACTTCGGCCAAATTTTGGCGCGTTATGGCATGATTTGGTGAAAAAGTTCAACTGTGGTGAACCACGCCATAAGCCGAGTGTTGTGGTGAACCACGTAATAGTAAGTGTGGTGTACCACGTAATAGCTTTTGGCCGAAGTTGCAGCTATAGTTCTATATGGTTTCCATTTTGGCTCTTTTCACCACGGTCTTGGGTACCCACCAAAAAGAGCATTTTGTACTGAGCATATAGTACTATAGGTGGCACTTGGCAAAAAACGTATGTGTTGAATTGAAGTAGGCCCCCTGTGCATGCATTCTTATGGAAAAATCGAAAACGTAGCACGCCCCCTGAAAATTCCGGTTCCGGTCTAACAAATATTTTATAATCTTGTAACATGAACTAAAATTTTTGTTAAAAATTATATATATATATATATATAAGTGTTAATCAAAGGCTGACTATTGTCAGCATTGGTATCGATATTTTGATATCGACTCGAACACCAGAAAAATATATATATATTGGTTATATTATTAAAGATGATAAATCGTTATATTTCCAGTGATAGGAGCTCATATTAATTTTTTAAAGAAAAATAAATAGCGGTAAAACCATTACCCCAATGAATAGAAATACCTCTACCGCAACCGCTTAGGCTGAAAACACACCAAAGCCAACAAAACGTTTTTTTGACGTACAGCAAAAAACGCTTTTCGACATAACCCACACCAACGCCAACAAATTTGTCGTACTCAAACAAAATCCAAGCCAACAGCTTTCTGCATGCTTTTTTGTCGAAGCTTCTGTTTTGCTCGTGTCGTTTTCAGTTTGCGTTGCGCCGTAAGGGTGAAAACACACCAAAGCCAAAAAAAACTTTTTTTGACGTACAGCAAAAAAACGATTTTCGCCATAACCCACACCAACGCCAACAAATTTGTCGAGCTCAAACAAAATCCAAGCCAACAGCTTTCTGCATGCTTTTTTGTCGAGGATTTCTGTTTTGCTCGTGTCGTTTTCAGTGTGCGTTGCGCCGTAAGCTTACATAAGATTATCGACGTCGCCGAGCATGCGCAACGTTTTGTCGAGTTCGGTGTGCGTTGGCTGTATGGAGTGCCATGTATCAACGGCGTTCGAACAAATGCGTTGACCAACAAAATGTTTTGTCGTACTCGGTGTGTGTTGCTAGATAAGAAGCAATATACTTTTGTCGAATTCGACATGAAACAACGTTTTGTTGGCTTTGGTGTGTTTTCAGCCTAAAGCTAATCTTTAGGATAAGGCAAGGATAATTGGCCCTCAAACAATTAGTCGTTTTAGTCCCTTGGAAATTTTAAGATTCTTTAACAGACTTAAATTATACTAAGGGAATACGGGCTGCACAAAAGATCTTTTAGGTCGTGGTGCACTTACAGCCTTAGTAATAATAATAATCATTGAACATTCGACACAATTTCTGCAGTCTCACAACCGCAACAAAAAAAAAAAAATAAAAAAATAAATAAAGAACTCCATAACAATCCATAACATAAACATATCAGAAAACACAAAACAGTTCGGTGTGAAAACTCAGCGAAATGGTACACCTTTTCATAGATGGCTCGCATTAGTTAAAATTTGAAAAAAAAAAGAAAAACAATAAATGATAGAACGTGTTTGATATACATATATCAATATTTCGAGTCACTTGATAACTCATGCAAAGCTTGGCGAATTATTACAGTAAAATTATGTTGGTTTTTTTTTTTAAATATTGTTTATGGTTTATGTTGATGTCGATCGTAAAACAGAAACTGAATGTAGAATTTCATTGAAAAAAAATGGAGAGCCATTTACAATTGGGATATTGTTAGCGAACGGAAAGACAACAAAGCCTTAATCCCAAATAATAAATACTAAAAAATTAGTCTATGTTGCTCCCAACGAAAGAAATATGTCCAAAATATGTGTTTCTGTATCAAAAATTTTAAGCTTTGCATCTGTTGTAAATCATTCACTTTCGATTTTTGAAATAATACCAAGGTAGAATGATTTACAAAGCAATCTTTTTTTTTTCTGTTGTGTTTCGCTTTTGCTATGTTTTACTATTGCATGTAGATAGACAGAAAGATAAAAAGAAACACTACCAGATAAATAATTCAAAAATTAAAAAGTTCGTGTTAAAAAATAAATAAATAAATAAATAAATAAAAAAATAAATAAATAAATAAATAAATAAATAAATAAATAAAATAAAAATAATGTTGAGATGAGTGGATGCTCTAACCTACCTAGCTTAATAATATGCCAATTTACCTGCAGCGATGTTGCGCCGCACAATATTGACTGCAGCAGCAGCATTGGCATTGCTTATGGTATGCTGCATCTCATGCAATGAATTCGATGTATCCACATCAACCGACGCAGGACGCCCGCGTCCTGTTATTGGCATGCCATTTATATTATGCAATTGGGGCTGCAAAACAGTAAAAAAAAAAAAAAAATTTGGTGAAATAATTTATGTATATTCTATAGCTTTCTCGTTTGTGCGCACCTGGTTTTGTGGCATAGGTGGAGCACTGGATGCACGAGGTGCTTGATTGTCGGCGGCACATACATTTGCCCGATGTACAAGAACATATTGCCTATTGCCATTTTGATGTATTTCATGATGTTGCTGCTGATGCTGTTGTGATAATGTTGCGTTTGACTGTTGCAATATTTGAAGCTGTTGTGCAGCAGAAGCTGCAGCCGTTGCCGAATTCGATTGAGCTGCATTCTGTGCAGTTGCTGTTGCAAAAACATGACGTATGAGCGTCGGTGACGGCTTTCGTTGAACGTACTTTTTGCGTGGATAACCCATTCGTGGGCCTATTACCTATTGAAAAATTTGATAGACATTTATTTTTAGCGTACGAAAAATCAATTATTTTACAAATAACCAACCTTATACACTCCTGGACGACCAACGCCCATAACATTCGGTGGCAGTGCATTTGTAATAATTTCTTCATGCTTGACAACATTTGCTGCGACTGTTGAAGTTGAGGTATTGGCGTTATTCGAATTAGCGTTATTATATCCAATATTATGTGAAGCCATTGACTGTTGTTGATGGTGATGCTGCTGTTGATGCTGCTGTTGTTGTTGTTGTTGTTGACTTAATATTGCCGACGGTGGACGCAATTGGGCTTTTAAGTTCTCTCTGTTGGGACTGCTCTGTATAACTGCTTGACAGATTTGGTAGCTTCGCTCCAGATTAACAGCGCCTGGTGGTAATTTGTTCGTTGGCGCCTTTCGACTTTTACCGCTTGTTGAGGACTTGTTTGTTATGCGCGTCTTGGTATTCTGCAATACAGTTGCCGGCGTTATGGCTGACGTCGCCGTTTGTAAGCTTTTTGATACACTGTTGTTTGTTGTATTAAGCATTGTTGCTTGATTGTTCATATAAGGCGGATGCGTCCCAACAGCATATGAAGTTGAAGGTGTATTTATTACTGAGCATGTGGAAAGTGCACTCATTGGTGTACTGGCTTCATTACTGGTACGTTGAGGTATGGATAATATATTTAATTGTTTTGCAACGTATTTTTGCGCGCTCGGCTGCTGTTGCTGTTGATGTTGATGTTGTTGTCGATGCAGAGAGGACGAATTATGTTGTTGTTGCTGCTGTTGATTTTGTTGCTGCAGCTGCTGAAGCGAATGTATATGTTGTGTTTGTATATTCTGCAAATGGTGTTGTTGATGAACACTCATTTGCTGTTGTTGCTGCTGCTGGTGCGAGTGCGCATGGAACGATGTTGATGTGGCCGTTGTTCCTGTTGGTAGCATATTGTTTATGTTATTATGAGCCAAAAAATGACGCTGTGGCGTTTGATGGTGTTGTTGCTGTTGTTGCATAACAAAATGCTGTTCTAAATGTTGCTGTGGTTGCTGATGTTGTTGATTGGTTATGAAATGCTGTTGCTGTCCATTACCATTTATTTCGAATTGTAATTTATTTCCTCGCAACATTGATTGTACAGCTGTAGCTTGTTGTGTTGTTGCCTTAACTTGCCGTTGTTCTTGTGGCTCTGCTTGAGCAACTTGGAAGGGAAAATGTTGCGCAGGCTGATGAATCAACTGCTGTTGCTGTTGCTCAAGTAAAAAGTTACCAATAATTTGTCCGTTCGAATCAACAAGTATTTGTCGTTGCGTTGTCCCTGTAACGCTAGTGGGATTCTGTTGTTGCGACTGCTGCTGCTGTTGATGCTGGGATGGAAGAGCAGACAATTGCAGAGTGTTGCTCAGTGCCGATAAATTTGACGAGCCGCTACTTGTGCTGCTGCAGAGATTTAAACCACTGTTTAGACTATCGTTCGAATTGCTGCTGTTCGTTACAACTGTACTGGATACTTCCATTTCGGCAGCGGACAGCGGAACGTCACATAAGACATCAGCAGAAAGCTAATTCAGTGAATTAATTCAAACAAAAGATCACGTTATGGAAACACATAATATGGAATTAAATGTTATACGCTAAACTGGTTTCTTCTATTTTTAGTTGTTTCATGAATTTTACTTACATCGTTCATAAAGTCCGATTGTTGTAAAAATGGTGCTGGTTGTTGTTGTTGGATGCGACTTTGCTGTTGGCTTTGATGTGATTGGTGCGACTGTTGCTCTAAGCTAATAAATTTCTGCGCTTGTATTTGTAATTGCCTTTGTTGTTCTTGTAATTGCAAACGATGTTGTTGCTGTTGCTGTTGTGCTTGCAGGAATTGTTGATGTTGTTGTTGCAATTTGTTGACAATATTTTGAACAGCGCTCTCATTATCATCAGCATCATTTAGATCAGCAGAAGCAATTGCCCCCATTTCATCGAGTACAAGATTGCTCGTCAAGCTTCCACTATCTGTTATGCCGTCAGTATCATCTAGTTCATCTCCATCATCATCCAGTTCGTCAATGATGTGTTCGTTGTTCTCAGCATCTCTGACGCTTTCATCAGCATCAGCATCATCTGGATCAGCGTCAGCGTCATTATCGGCATCTGCATCGGGATCGACATCAGCATCAGCATCAGCATCGCCAACATCTGTTGGTGAAGATGCAGCAGTAATAATGTCATCAATGGCAGCAATATCAACACCGCTGTTGATACTGTCATCAAACATACCAATATTTATGAGATGACCTCCCGAAACACCCTCAACGACGGTTTCAACAGCATTCTCAGCTGCTGATCCCATCTGGATAACTCTGCCAGCGTTAGCGTTAGCATTACCGAATAGAATTGTCGACGAATTTTGCTGTCTTTGCCGATCTTGTTGCTGGTTCGAATTTTGTTGCAGCTTTATAGTGCCAAAATTCCAATCGTGCTGTACATTTTGAAACATATCGATTGCATTGTTTTGAGTTGTCGCTGTTGTTGTTGTTGTTATTGATGTGATAGCATCATTTGCATTGGTTCCATTTTGCTGTTGAAGATCTATTTGCGAATCGAAATTCTGGTGCAACATTTCAGTTGCTGGTGTACTTATTATTTCTTGCATATTTGATCCTCCAGTTGAAAGCGTTGCAGCTGGAGTTGTGGTAAGTGTTAAGACGGATGGCGGTTGGGATGATACGGACGATAATGGAGGCGATTTCGAGCATGACGATAATGAGAATGAAGATGAAGTTGTTGTCCTAGACGATATACTTGTCGAAACGATGTTGGTTTTGTCGCCATAAAAGCTGCCACATTCTTGAGAAGATATTACTGAAAAACGGAAAAATTCGTTGTCAAAAAAAAAAAAAAAAAAAAACTATTGGAGGTTGTAAATATTCGATAATCGTCAATTTCCGACGGTCATTTGAAGACACGTTGCTAACACGAAAAATTTAAAGGCAAAATAAAAAGCTGATAGCTGACTTAAAATGGTTTTTTCCCCATGAGATTATAAATCATAATCAACCGTTTTCGTTTACAATTATTCGCAATATGGACATATAAATCCGTCAAAGAAATACCATATATAACTGTGTGAATTCGAAAAATAAAACTGGATGACCATCCCACAAAACGCGTCACAGTGGCGATACATAAAGTAAAAAAAGATTTTTCATGTCTTCGCATTTTCAAACAAACGAAATCTTATCAATAATCAAGTATCGGTAGGTGGGAAAGCCAACTTATCAAAATTTATTTTAGAAAACAGAGCTGCATCTGACTTTTTGGTTTTACATCGTGGTACATTTAAGGTGTTGTGACCACATAGCCTGCGAAACAAATATTGCGCCACAATCAATTGACAAATTGAAAGACATGCGTGTTACATCTTGCCAACAAAAGTATGTGTTTCTCTTCTTTTTCGATACTCTAGTAATGCGTGAATTTCAATAGAGGATTTGATTGGACCTGGTTCTATATCCCCTTGGATCCCGTGTATGACGTATATGTATAAGTATTTATAATTTATCCAGCTGGCTGCATCAGGGTACCGAGGATGATATGTTTGCATGCGTTGAATATTCGCAGCGATTCTTGCGCTATTGAAAACCAGACATGAGTCTTGAACTATTTTATCGAAATAATGCTTTCCATAAAACATCAAATTGAGAAATTTTTCAATAGTGCAAATAGAATCATATGGGCAATTCCATTGCGACGTTCACACCTGTCACACACACTTTTTAGGTTTAAGCTCAAAATTAAACAAAAAAAAAAAAAGGATCAGTAATTTTAAAAGCATTTAAATTACATAATTTCTGCTCAGAATATCTGTAACGAGTTTGACCTTTGGGGCTGGGCCGTGTTGCGTGGAATCGGCCAAATATTAATTTGTGCCAAAATATTTTAATCACTATTAAAGCAATGTTTTTATCATCTTAAGATTTATGCTGCTGTTAAAGAAATTGGTATAACATTTTTGGATTTTAGAATTGGAGCAATGGGAATTGGAGTGATTTACGAAGCATTGAAACAATTATTTAAATTTTCCCTTTTTTTTTTCTTAACTTACCACGATCAACTGAGGCAGGAAAGAGCAGTGTATTCTCGTTCAATTTATTGGCATTCATAGCAACAGTTAGACCCTCGTTCGTCATACCATTAGCATCTGGGAAAAAATTTTTGTTTTAATTTAATTTTGAATATTATATAAAAAAAAGTTGTTCAACTTATTCGGTTATTAGTAATTTCCAGAAACACCTACCTTCACTATTTTCGGTGCTTACTTCGCCGGATTCGAGCACATAGCTTTCAGCATCGGCGAATTTCTGTTCAATCAGTTCGGCATCTTCGTCATCGACAGCTGTAGAAATAGTATGCTCTACAGCATTGTCATCGATGTTATCCGTAACATCGCCGCCAGTTATATCTCCACCATCTTCAACATTGTCCATGTCTATGCACATAAGAGTTTCCGTTTGCACAATCGATTCATGCGGCTTCAACGTCGCCAACACCGCCAGTGACGAAGATGTTGCAGTCGAAGGCGTTAAACTATCACAGGTACTATTCACAATTGAGCTAACAAAAGTGATTTGAGAGGTGGTGGTTGTTAGTGGTTTATTAGTAGCAAAATACTGTCGCAATTGTTCAGATTCACGAATAGTTGCAGGTGCAGATGCTGCTGTGTCACTGTTCGGCAGACCTTCGATTACGCGTGGCCGTTGTACAACCGTGCTTCGAGCTTTATTGCTTGATAAAACGGTGTCAACGCAGGTAACTGCATCCGAAACTGAATTTTTAGGAACATTTTTGATAAATGGCATGGAATTTGATGTTGTTATTGGTAAGTCCATTTTAAGCTGCTTGTTAATATTTTCCATGATTATATCATCATCATTTGAATTATTTTTATCTTTTGCATTCTCCCCTCTCGCAAAGGCGGCGTGATTATCAGCAGTTAAAACATCACTGTTCACTGTTGGGCGCTTAATACCTCGTTTCTGTGGATCAACGTTGGGCAATGTGTGTTCCTTTGTGGGAGTTGTTCTTCCATACAACTGAACGGTATTCATTTCACTTACTACACTAGTCGACAATGGCAATTTTATTGTTAATTTAGCGTCTTCATCATTATCATCATCAGTCTGTTTATCACATGCATGCGCAGACGGCAATGACCTGTGCGCCATATCACTGTCTATAATATCTGCAGCCGAGATAGCAGTTTTCATGCAATCATCAATTATGAATTCAACTTTATAAGAGTCAGTATTTTCAATTTTAACTTGGTCACCACCTTTATCCTTTGAAATTTTTATGCCATCCAATTTCCAGTTTTCGGTTATTTTTTTCGCATAGTTATCTTTTGGACCATCGACATCGCTTCGATTCGTTGTTTTAATGAACGTAGCAGTCAGTGGCCCTTTAGATTGCAATTGGAATTCTGGTTTATGTTTAACTGTCGCTGATTTTTTGGAATCTGTTTCATCAGATTTAACAGCAAATAGATTCCCACTGGTGATTGATGGTCGGCTTGAAGATGAAGCAGCTTCTGCAACTTTTGTTGGCTCTTTGCCATGCCCGGCATCCAATAAAACGCTTTTATTTATTCCGCCACGTAATGTTGAACGTTCGCCCCAAAATGGCTCGAAATGTTTCAGTTTCCATGGATCAAGTTTACTCCTTTCACGTTCGGACTCGGTACGTAACTTTATTTGATTTTCTGGCGTAAATTCACCCTCAGCTAAGCGTTCGCGCCACTCCAAGCAAGCTCTCGCAAAGAATTCATTATTAAGGCTAGAGGAGCTAAGTCTTATTGCTTCCATGGGCGTATCATCGCTATTCGAAGTTTTGAATGCTGCCGATACTAACTGCGTTGAGTTCGTTTCTAAAGTTTCCGTTGATTGTAATGGATCGAATTCCATAGCCTCACGTTCCACGCTCGGTAGCAATTGTATTAGTTTATATTGATAAAAAGGCGGGAGCATGGAAAATGTTTGATTGTTCAGCAGAGCACGTAAATTCGTTGACGCCAATATTGAATCTGGTGTCTCTAAATCAATTTTGCCATCTTTTGTTTGCTCGATCTGGGCAGCAGTTGAGATTTTCTTTGAAGAGCGTCTGCGTGGTTTTACAGTAAATCCAGGTATTGATGCAAGTACTTCGCGCATTGTGGAAGCCTGTGTCATGACGGTTGATTTTGAAGAACATGTCGCGGTGCCAGTGACTGCAGCTTTTGCTGCCGCTGCTGCAGCCGCTGCCGCAGCTTTTGCTTGCTGTTGTTGTTGAATGCGGCGACTGCTGCTTCCTCTGCCACTTAGGGAGCCTGCACGACTGGGACTACTAACAACTGTGGTGCTTCCAGTCACGCTGTCAGTGTTATTGAAAGCAATATTTGTACTGTTGGTGGTATTTGTTGATGGGGATGTCGATGCGACAACTGTTAATTCTGACAATTGATGTCCTTGCGAGACAACTGTAGTAAGCCTATTTTCGGGCGGAATCGGCTTCACTATGATTCTTGGTATACAACGCCTTTAAAAACAAAAAACAAAAAAAAAAAAAAAACACAATAAAGATTGAAATATAATTAAATAAAAACGCCAGCCAACAATCTACCTTAGATGCTTGTTAACAACAGCATTCGTGCTGCTTGTTGGTTCTTGATCTGCTGTTATCTCGCGATATTGTAATTGAGGATCTTGCGAGTCCGATTGCTCTGTTGATGAGTCCAAAGCCAGGGGATCCTTTTCATCATCATCCTCATCAATAAGATTTATATGTGCTGTTGTTGTTGTGGTTTCCATTTTAAAGTTGGTCAATGAATCTTCTCCTACAGCGGCAACGTTAACATTGAAATTTGTTGTAGTTGGTATCGCATTACTGCTAACAGTCGAATGAGGAAAATGTTTCTCTGAAGCCGTTTTCATAATTTCTATCAAATATGAGAATTGGGGAAACAACAATGGAACAAAACTGATTAATAATAGTGTAAAAGGCGGTCTTGCAACTCATCAAACAAAAAATATTTATAATTACAATCGATATTATCCAACCCACAACCCAAAAACCGAGATAAACACACACAAAAAAAGAAAAAAAAAAAAAAAAAAGAGTTAAATGTCATCATCGGACGAAGATCTGGACTTCAGCATGGTCTGCAACAAAGACCATATCAATTAAAATGCGGGTATTTTGTTTGCAGTATTGGCAAAAAAAAAAAAGTATTTACAAAAATAGGCTTTTCTATCTTTTCCATATTTTAATTTTTCGCCGAAATATGGCCAGAAAACGAAACCCGTCTAAAGGCTCTCGCGTAGCTTCTTAGTTTCTAACACAGAACATTTTACGCAGTTTCAACCCATATAGAGCGAGCATCATAGAATAAACAGATTTAGAACAGAATCTAATATTTCCAAATTCTAATTCAAAAAAATTACTTGGGATATCCATTCTATTATTTAGTTAGTTTACGAAAAGCAATGGAACTGGTTTAATAAAGTGAACCATGTCAATAAGATACATTTTTGAAAACTCAATAAGTACCATCATTACCTCAAAACTCGAATTGTCCGTGTAATTAGCAAAAGGCTGTATTTGCATTATTCGACATTAGTTTTATAATGCCAGAGCAGCACATGGTAGTCCATAATGTGAAGAGTTCGATTTGAAACACTTACTTAACACTTATCGAGTTTCTTGCAAATTACAAATTACTTTTTCGTATCTCTATATATTTTTTCTTATATTCGCGTCCGAATGTGCGTTTGTGTGTGTGTAATAGAGCTGGAAAACTATCGATTGTACCATAGATAGTATCGATGGTTTTTAAAAAATGTTCACTATCGATTGATAATCAAGACTATCGACTATCGGTTGTCAGCAATGCCAATATTTAGAGCTATTATACACGAAGCGTTTTTTAACGCCGTTTCGTCACTCGCGTGTCGAGTTTGTAGGATAGCGGTATAGAAATGTAAGTGGGGTAGGCCAACACGCAAGGGCAGCTCTACCCCGCCGTCCTACAAACTCGACACGCGAGTGAAGAAACGCGCGTTAAAAAACGCTCGTGTATAACAGCACTTAAATAACTTTTTCATTCGGCCTCAGAATTCCCTTTTTTCACTGGTGTTTTGCTTATCAAGGTAAAAAGTTTCTTCCTGGAACAAATCTTCAATATTCAGTATTGTTGGTCTAAGCCTATATAAAGAGATGAAATTTTGGCGAGTTGTAACTTCGACCAAGCAAAGCACGATACTTATTTTGCACTCACACATTTACAAAACATCATGCTACCCTTGCATTCCGGATACGGGTATAAAAGTAGTTAAAATCTCGTATCAATACGCGTATTCTCTCAGTCAAAAGTAAATGGGCGAATATAGGTTTATACTTGTTTAACTTGTGTACGTGTAACAGCTGTCGCACTCTTTTGAATAATATCATTAGCATTATGGGGTACACTCACACATGCTAATGATTTTAGTCGAGAGAGTGTGAGAGCTGCTATTCGTATACAAGATAAACAAGTATAAATCTAAAATTCGCCTATTTACGTTTGACAGAGAGAATACGCGTATCGATACGGGTTTTAAACTACTTTAATACGTGTATTTGTTTTGTTGGGGATTGTATCGACAATATATCAATGGTTGGGACTATCACTATCGAAAATATCGATGGGGCTCACTATCGATAGTTTGCCAGCTCTAGTGTCGATTTTTAACATGATGATTTTTGACATCATGATTTTTAACATGATGCGATTAAATTTTCAAAAATGGGAAAAGTGGGCATGACAAAAGGGCAGTTTTCATAAAAATTTAAGAAAAAAAACCGAATATGAATCCCTTGACGGCCTTTAAAATCTACCCACTATCTTGCCTTAATGGTAGTCGTCATGAGGCCTGCTTTAAAAAATTTTAAAACGAACAATTTATTAATAAATATATGTAATTCGCAGCTACCATAAGTTTTTAATGTTAAGAAATGAAGCGATTACCAACATTTTATGGAAAATGAGGTTGTTTTTATTGGGATTTTCGTGGGAAATTTGTATAGGTCACCGAGGGCAAAAAGGGATTTTTTTTTTTTTGGTTTTCGAGGCAAATTTGGTACTGAAGTGCTGGCAACACTGACCGTAATACTTGTTTAACATGCAACGTGCAAAACCAGCATTCAAATATATGTATTTGTTAAAGCAACACATGGAGCAAAAGTCCTGGAAGAAAATAAATGAGGAAAGGAAGGCGTTGAGGCGTGAGCAGCGCCAGGAGCGTTTAATAAAGCAAGTGGAAAACGCTGCAAAACTAAAAGAAATATCGAAAGCGAACGAATTGTCCAGAAAGTGCAATCCATCCACGATAAGCATTGCTGTTCCCGGGTCGATTTTGGAGAATGCCCAGTCATCACCATTGCGCTCATATTTGGCAGGTCAAATAGCGCGTGCTGCATCGATATTCCGTGTGAACGAGATAATTGTCTTCGACGATGTTGGGCTAGCTACGGCACGAGACACAAAAGTTGTCTATGAAGCGGAAACCAATGGGGGGGACACTGGTGACAATGGGGAGACGGCTGTGCCGCAGACAGCACGAAGGAGCTCATTACAATTGGCCCGCATATTGCAGTATCTCGAGTGCCCTCAGTATTTGCGGAGATTCTTCTTCCCGATTCATAAGGATTTAAGTTTTTCTGGACTGCTCAATCCACTCGATGCTCCGCACCATTTGCGACAGCAGAGTATGTTCCTTTATCGCGAGGGCATTGTAACCGAACGTCAAGCGAAAGAAGGACGATGCTTCGTAAATGTTGGACTTCCGAATGATGTCTTGGTGGATAAGGCGATAACACCAGGAGTTAGAGTAACTGTAAAGCTGAACTCATCAAGTGGTAGGGCGTTCTACAAGGATTTCTTATGTTTTCAAAATGATGAATAATCTATTTGATACATTACAGAATCGAAAAAGGTACGCGGAACGGTCGTTTCGCCGGATGAACCACGTCGGGAAACAGGTGTCTATTGGGGCTACACTGTTAGGATAGCTCATTCGTTGGCAGAGGTTTTCACGAAATCCCCCTATCCCGGCGGCTATGATGCAACAATTGGAACGTCTGATCGTGGTTCGAGAATTCAGGACGTGCCACAGGCTTCCTATAAGTATAATCATCTATTAGTTGTTTTCGGGGGCTTGACGGGCATAGAAGCAGCATTGGCAAATGATGAAAAACTGAAAGCTGATGATCCAGCATTGCTCTTTGATCATTATTTGAATGTGCTGCCCAAGCAAGGCTCACGCACGATTCGTACTGAAGAGGCCATACTCATTGCGTTGACTGCTCTGCAAGAGAAACTTGCACCAGAAGTCCCCGATATTGAGGATAGTGCGTATAAAGATTTACTGCCGCGTAGTGATGAACCGGTTCCGGTGACGAAAACGTCCAATGAACCAATGTATGTGGAACAAAAAATTACAAATCCATTTTCTACGCCGGCTATAAATAATGACATAAGCAGTTGCACAAACAATAACAGTTCTGAAGTACACCAATCGGAAGAAAAATCCATTAATGTACCCTTGCGTAGTGATGAATTCAAACGTAAGCCGTTCACGACCAAAGTTTACAAGAACGAGAGGAAACGAAAGGGTTTTGATGGTCATCGCGACGAACATTCAGAGAAAACCCAGAAATTCCAGAAGCCTTTCAGTAAGGAAAAACTAAATAAGTCCGAAAAATTCAAAAATGTTCAGAGAAATGAAGAAAAGCAGGCAAAGAAGAACGATGTTGACGACTTGGAAGTAGTACCAGCAGTGTTTGGCACAACGAATACGAAACAAAAGCATTCTAAACAGGACCTCGATTTGAGTCGTTTCGATTAAAAATTGTGTTCGAATTAAGCGTAAAGTTGTTTAAAACTTTTTATTGCTTTTAATTAGAAAATTACAGTGTACGATTTTCAAAAAATTCACTTTTTTTCCTGTTCTGTTCGAAATGATTGAAATATGTATCTAAGCATATATAAATTCCTACGTACAGTAATCACGACTTACCATAGCAGTTAGGTTCAGTGACGGCCTTCTTTATCTTTGTCAGTTCGGTTGAAAACACATTGCAGCAGAAATGAAGCTCTCATTTATATTTTGTCTGAGGAGTGGAAGAAGACCCATTTTCGGGAATCGCACTGTGGTTATATTGCATAGTATACACATTTCTGCATTATTGACCAAGGAAATAATTTATTTATTTATTTTTTCTTCCTTCCATTATTAAATGGTCTGCAGAGGAACAAATTTATTTCGGATTAGCTTAAACACGTGCCTCCATCGTGAAGATCCATAGCATCGGAGGGTAAAACAACTGATTTTGTTCAACAAAAATGCGAGATTTATTGATCGTATGCATGAATTTACATTTTTCGCCATATTTTTTATACACTAATAATTTTTTCTGTTATTTAAAGCTAAAAACAACAGCGTTATCTTTTTGTTAAGCACTTGCATTGATTTAACTATTCTCTTAAATATCAATTCGAAGAACAGAATCGTTGATTGAAATTTGTAAGAACTCAGTACTCCTAGTATATTTTAGGAATGCAGTCATTTTCTTTTATTCATTCATTCTATTTTTTTTTTTTTTTTTTGAATTTCATTCAAAGTTTGATAAGGTTTTTTTTACGTCGAATTTTTTTTTTTTTACTACAGGTGTTGATTGCCTTATTTGAATAGGTCCTTAACTGTCGCGTACACGAGGACTTATATTAGAATGCAAATAAGGACCTTAACCTATTAAGCTTTGAAATTTCATACCTGAATAGACTATAAAGAGCATACGTACATTCAAACATCTGTGTTCATAATTTTAGATAAATACATAAATAAACATTTGCTTGAGTTCTAATACAACATGTTTAATGCGGGAATGTTTCAAACACCAGTCAGATTGTGTCCTATAAAATATGTTATCCATTTTTCACCTAATACTTCGTCATGGAATCCTATTTTTTTTATGTACATTTATACTTAAAGGCAATATTTACAAAAGTACAAACTTATAGCAAAAATCTTAGATTAAAACCAATTAAATTTTTGTTGCTATTTCGAAGCAACCGTATGAACGAATACTCTGGATTTGGGATACTTCTCCCTAGATCGAACTTTTGCATCAACTGTAAGTATTGTCCAAAAAAACAATACTATATGTAATACGTAACGACGTTATCCTCCACACGTCATGGAAATACGTCTTCTTCCATTTCAATGCACAAGTCATTGTGTTGTCCGAGCAATGATTCGGCGTCTTCCTCTAAGTGCCTTATGGGATAACTGACACCATCGCCAAAGCTAAAGTAAAGTGTTAAGAAAAGTTGATTGTTTTTTTCATTCATTTCTTTTTTTTTTTTTGACAATGTGGATTTATAGTCAGGGGTCAGCATTTAGGTTTACTTTCTACATATCTACATATTCAATTTAATCCTTCGAGAACCAGCTCATACGATTTTCTTAACTGGATTTTAATTGAAATTATTTAAAACAGCAAGGGCTTGCATTTAAGTTTTTTTGTTTTGGAAATTTGGCGATTATATTTTAAGGCACCGAATGCTTTCTTTCTGGCTCTCAAAGGATGTTTACGGAATTATAGCTCATGTTTCGAATGGTATCATTAAGATAGCCTTTGATATTCCTAAAAGCAATTTGAAAGCCTACTTGCTTCAATGATTTTAATACTTGGTTTTACCATATAAATATTGGACGTAAAAGGGTGAGATAAACGGGATAGGGTTTAAAATCTGCTCGATTGCGTGTTTCGGTAATGTACTGTGCTAGATTTTTTAAATTGAAAATTTTTGATGAAGACACATTGATTATAAGAGAGACCTTTCTACTAGCAAGGAGAGACTGCGTCATTGCTTCTTCTTCTTTTTCTTAGCGATTATTAATCCCATTCGCTGGGCTTAACGCTGTCTGTATCACTCTAGAAGGAAGAGTGGGATCTACAGTTTAACGCCGACTCCGTTTTTAACTTTCAAAAGTCCTTTGAAATAAAATGAGTGATTCGAAAAAATATGCTGCAAAAGAAATTCGGAAGCTTTAAAATAAAAAAAATAAAAATAGAGAAGTGATCTTCAAATTCAAAGGACTCTTTTTGGAAACCCAAATTCAAGGTTATTTTTTTTTTTATATACAGTGTAAACTCCATATAACGGCACTCGATCTAACAACAAACTCCCTAATACGTCGAAATCACTGGACTTTGGCTGGTTCAGGTTTTTTTTTTTCATACAATTATACACTCTATATACAGCATAACGCTCACTCTCAATAACGACAACAATAATCACTAAGACGCCTCAATATCGCAACATATAAAATAAGTTGAAAAAATACAACAAAATTACTGGTGCAACAAAAGACGTCAGATGAAAGTAACGTTCAAATTTGGTAATAAAAAGATTTATGTAGTTACTAAAACTAGTCTGAAATAAACTTTTTCTCCTTCTAACACGGATTTGTCTCCTCTCCATTCAACGACAACTCTCTATAACGTCAAAATATGCCTAACAGCCAAAATGCTGCTTACAAGCGATTACCCGCAACACATTTCATAGGCCGTAGGCGGCAGTGCATACGACCTCATATACCATCCTCGTATACTTTTGCTCGAGCATGGCCGTTTTGTAAAGCGAACGCGTACAACCACCATAAAAAGTAAGCTATTGGTAGGCAGGTCGCCTACAATCTCGTATACTTTGTAAGCTATTGGCAGGCAGTTCGCCTACAATCTCGTATACTTTGTAGGCGGTAGGCACTGTTGGCCGCTGGGTGCACACACCTTCTCGAGTGACGTTATATAATATATAAAATTTACACTGTATTCTTCTTAATGTCAAAGTCTTCCAAAAAGCTTCTCTATCCAAGCGTCTGAGGCGACTGATCATTTTATGAGTGGCTATAAAAGAATAAAAGGAAAATCTGAGTAAATTTATCTTTTCATTGCTGGACTTCATTGTATCTGCGGGTTAATGTTTTCATGACCAAAACAATCAATCGCATGGTTCCTGTTGCTTTTTTTTTTTTGCTAAGACAATTCCTTTAAAAAAAAATTAATAAAACAATTACACCAAACGTACGATAATGTGAAATTTACTTACATTACATATTATTTGAGCATGCATTCGAGCGAAAAACAATTCTTGAAGCACGACATTTCAATTAAAAAAGCGTATTTGGCAAATTAAAAACACATTCTCATATTTTTTCTTTCGTTACTTTTTCAACACGTTAACGTGTAAAAATATTTATTTATTGCATAGAATTTGTTGTTATATCAAAAGAAAAAAATTTGATACAAAATAACTAAAAATATTACTAACTACATGGATAATGTATGATGCTCCAATAATTATCGATTTGCATTTATATTAAAAAAAAAAAAAAAACATTTACAAAATCATCAAAATTTCAATAATTTTTTGTTCGTTTATACATCATGGTGCCTAGGCCAATTTATGCATAATTTTAATATGCGATACCTCATGTCATGGACTATGTTTTTGGTTCCAGTATTTATAAATATTCTACAAAATATTTTTACATTTTCAAATTATAGCTTTGATTTTCTTTGAAAACTCAGGACTTCTACGTTTGGGGACGTGCTTAAGACGTGGTTTTTAATGGGAAAATTGAAAGCCGTCAATATTTTAAGCAAAAATTATCAACTGATTTTCTGACAACGTCTCTGTTGAGTTTGGGAGGCTTTTGTCCCGGCTCTTTGACAAAGGAGACAGGCCGCTGTCTCCCTAGTCTTTTCCGCAAGGGGAATCATTTATGATTTAAGGGTTTGGCAAACCCGCGGACCCCAGCTTAATGTCCACCAAATACATGATTCGGGTATGGGGTCAAATTGGAAGTACAGGAACCTTTTAGGGAATGTACGCAGGGTTGAAAATACGACCTGCAATTAGTGTTGGTGTGGTATCTATGGTATCTTTTAGGCAAGTGGTGAAAGAACAAAAAAAAAAAAAAAACATAGCCCTTGACACGAGGTACCGCATGCAAAAATTATGCATAAAGTTGCCTGGACACCCTGTATATATGTACCTAGTCGGACCAAAAGCGCTTATAAGCAGCAAAAAAGCTCTTCGCACCAGTTGAAACCAAAATTCGGGCGCTTATAAAGCGCAAGAAACATGATTATTACACAAAGAATGCGCGTTAATTGTGGACGAAAAAGCAAAATTTCGATAAATCCAAATAAGTGTTCCGGCTTCTTATTTCTTTCTATTTATTTTTTAAAAATTTTATGCTAATTTTTCGAATTTGATTTGTCCATCTGTGTGGTATTTGAAACACGGAATTCTCGTTTTCTAGTCATAAGTATGCTCAACCGTCGACACCGTTCTTTCCAAATCGAAATTCAAAGATTTTTCTCGTTTATAAGTTTAAGTTAATTCTTTGTGCTCTATGTTCGTTTTGAAAATAGATTTATAGAAGCGCTTTCAGAAAAGGGCAAAGGTGTATAAAAAGAAAGCGCTTTTTTTTTTATTGCTTTTACAGGTAGCGCTTGAAAAAGTCCGACTGGATACTTCTAAAGTTGGAAGAATAAAAGCATTTACAGGTTTTAAGCAATATGGCTAGGCTAGCGCTTATTTAAAGAATAAAAATGAAATAATTTAAAAGAAAAAAGGTTGGCGTGTAAAAATTATTGTTTTAATGTCATTAAGGTTCACTTCGAGTCTTCGCTTACAATAATTATTTTCAAAAAATATTTGCTTAAAATTTAATTCCATAAAAATGGTTGGTGCAACACCGTTAATTATTATTCCTACAGTTCAATAAGGTTTTTCAATAAATGCTTATAAATATCGTTGCGTTAACATATACAGCAATGTTCAATTTTTATATGATGGTTTGCAATCCGCAAAAGGTGCCGCAGTCACAAAATACGATTACGAAGAGGGTGTCTTCGTTTACTTTAGAAAAGAAATGCGTATGCAGATTTTTCGCTTATGAGATCTTGATTCATGCTGAATTTAACAACATAATAATGAGTTGGCAGCTTTATTTACGGAATCTGGGTGAAATGAATTCACTCAGCATTCAGCAGACCCAGCTGTTGTGCAACTGAACACAGCTATATATGAAATTTGTATGACATATAATATAATATTTAAAACGTTTTTGAAAGCTTTGTACGTTTTTAAATTCTTCATGGAGGAGACATCTAACTTAATCCTTTGACAAACCAAAGTTACATATTTCGCTTATTATCACTGGTCAAAATCGTAGCATTGAAACAATTCAAAAGTTGGCTAAAAAGTCTTAACATGTAGAGTCACCGTTAAACCGATGGGAGTGAAAGGATTAAGCTTTCTATTTTACGAAATTTTTATATAATACAGCCCTATTCTAAGTGAATATTCACCGGAAATTTTTCCCTGGATATTTTACTGCGCGGAGAAGGGAAGTCTTTTCTAAGCCACAATAGAGAAGAGCATGTGATGACTTTTGCTTCTAAATGTTGGAAATTCTTGCTCCCTTTTTATTCTCTTCTCAATGTGCTTACAATGAAAGAATATTTTTCAAATCCGCATGGAAAAATTCCGCGGGAATATTTAGGATCGGGCTGAATTTACTTAAAGTTGCGGTTTTATAAAAAAAAAAAGTTCCTTCTCAATTTTTAACGTTCAAAGCTTCAAAATTACCCAAATTGAGTATTTTAGCAATTTTTTGTTCGTCTGAGAAAGCGTTTTAAATTTAATATTTTATATTTAACATTGCAATTCACAAAAGAGACTTAATAAAACATTCAAATTTCGTTCGTTAAAATGATTATCGATGTTGGATGATGGAAGATAAAAACTAAAATCAAATAGTTTGAAATTATTGAAAAATATATACTCATGTTGTATATATTTGATATAAAAAGAAATTTTAAAAATTAAAATTCAACGTGCAAAAAAAAATAAAAATAAAAATTTTAAAAAAATTAGAGAACAATATAAAACATCCATAGCTAGCCTACGTTTTGGCTGTGTAATGATTTGCCTTTTCATTATCAATATCAATTCTGATGGCATTGTCGTTATCCATTGGTGATGTTGTTGCATCACACGTCGAATTCGTTGCTCGAGCATTCTTCATATCAATAACAACATTGCCATTATGTGGCGATGATCTAGTAAAACTAATTTCTGTGGCAGCGCTAGCTTCTAAATGACCATCATCATGCCCAGCTTGTTGTCTATATTGATTATTTTGATGCTGTTGTTGTTGATGTGATTGTTGCAGTTGTTGCAGATGGCTGGGAATACGATGGTGTTCAACGTGGTCATTATTATCATTAGGATTAAGCAATTTAACTGATGACTGCGCAATATCTAACCTTGTTTCAGTATTTCCCATCGATTCATAAGTTGAACTCATATGAAGTTGGTGTTTCTCCGGATTTAATGGATATTGTAAGCCATCACCAAGACTGTTGGCGTAAAGTAAAGCAACATTTTCAATTTTCAATTCGCTTCAATATAATATTGATGAACTTAATACTTTTTTATATATATATATACAATATATATATAGATATATATATTTCTTTTTTTGGATGTGGGGGAGGGGCAGAGGGGAGGGGGCGGTGTTAATAAAGTTAATACATAAATGTTGAAGATTATTAAAAAAATGTTCTTATAGATTATTTTGAATAAGCACTTTGATTTCTTATTATTAAACTTAGTAAATAATTTTTCTGTTTACATTTTAGGGCCGTTTTCTTATCCTAATTTTAAGCTCTATCCCAGTTAAATTTCAATTTCTTTGACTTATTAATCAAATTTGTGTGAAATTATCATCAGGATAGTTTAAAGCTCAAAATCCAATATTGCGAGATGCCGAGACGTCGCGCGAATATTTTGCGTCACGCATTTCAATCTCCAATGAAAGTTCTGCGTCGCGCAGATGATAGCATAATTTCATTTCTAGTAATGCAATATTTGAACCAAGTACCAATCTAACAAGTACCAAGTACTCATAAAAATTATTCGTTATCACTTATGTTCTCGCTTATGAAGGCTATAACTGCTGCTTAACTTGTTCACTACTTATTTTTTTTTATTTTCAAACAAATTTTGCTTTATGTTTTTAAAATTACCAACAAAGGGTCTGGCGGGTTAAGCAAAGGCATGCGGCATCATGAAAGGAATTTTTAAATTTTGTTGATTTTTCGATAGGCGCCATCTAAAAACACTGCGGAGACCACTTTTTAGATTTTTATTTTGAACGGTCCTTGAAATATCCTTGAAAATCCTTTTTTATAAGCCTTTTTTCAAAATTGTATTTCTCAACAACCAATTAAGATAGAGAGATGATTTAAGCAGATTATGTTAGATAATAAAACAAGGAAGCTAAAATTTTTTTTTTTAATTTTTACACTGAGAAAATTTTTTTCACAAAACTAAAAAGAAAATTTTGAATATTTTTTTCAGTGTATTCCCAGTTTCCCGCCACTCTATAATTTGCTTTTAAAAACACCCCTTAGTATTTACTTTCATTTAAAAGAAAAAAATTTTTCAATCTGATGGCGCAGCAGTGTGATATTCAGAAAATTGCAAGTGCACCTATATGCTCCCAGTACTAATATCCAGTACAAATGTGTGCAGTACAAAAATATGCTCTTATGTTTTCTTAAATATCTCAAGAAGCTATTCATCGATTTAAACAAATCTTCTTTCGAATAAAAGTTTAAGCTGAGAGGTATGTTTTTAAAATAGCAAAAAAGTATTACAAAACCTGGAATACACTGAAAAAAATAGCCTAATTTTTGTTTTCTTTTTTGTGCAAAAATTTTTCTCAGTGTAAAATATAAAAATATATGTTCTGGGTTCCTTGTTGTGTTAACAATGATTCACCGTTTGTTTCATCTTTCTATCTATATTAGTTTGATATTTAGAAAATTACTGATTCTTACTTCGTATAGTGATGTTTTGTCATTGCCATTTGTCTGATATTACTAGCATATAGGTGCACTTGCGATTTTTTGAATATCACACTGCTGCGCCATCTGATTGAAAAATTTTTTTCTTTTAAATGAAAGTAAATACTAAGGGGTGTTTTTAAAAGCAAATTATAGAGTGGCGGGAAACTGGGAATACACAGAAAAAAATATTCAAAATTTTCTTTTTAGTTTTGTGAAAAAATTTTTTCTCAGTGTAAAAATTAAAAAATTTTTTTTTAGCTTCCTTGTTTTATTATCTAACATAATCTGCTTAAATCATCTCTCTATCTTAATTGGTTGTTGAGAAATACAATTTTGAAAAAAGGCTTATAAAAAAGGATTTTCAAGGATATTTCAAGGACCGTTCAAAATAAAAATCTAAAAAGTGGTCTCCGCAGTGTTTTTAGATGGCGCCTATCGAAAAATCAACAAAATTTAAAAATTCCTTTCATGATGCCGCAACCCGCTAGACCCTTTTATTTGAACATTTTTGGTTTCACTAGTTTCAACGAGTACCCAATAGCGAGTACTTAGAAAAATATCTACATCATTAGTTGTCAAACTGCCTCGCAACGAGAAATATTCAATTTTTCGAACTTTTCTCGCTACGAGCTCTCGCAGTGCGATACATTGGAGCTTGAGCCATACGATTGAATGTATTGAAATATTTGAGCGCCTCGCCCCGGTGTCTCGCATCGGGCTCTCGCAATATTGAATTTTGGGCTTGACTTACAGATAAAAAAAAAATGAGAAAACGGCCCCTAGAAATATAAATTATTGGCTGTTAGGAATTTAGTAAGATCCACTTTTTAATGTACCTACACAAAAGAAATAAAAATAAAAAATAACTTCTCAAAAAGCTGCGACAGGATCGTGGAGACATGACATTATTCATGTTTGTGTATTAACTGTGTTCAATGTAATACTATTTACTACAAAATTCAATTGATCTCCTGAATGAAAAGGTAAATCTATGTTCATTTTTCCTTTAATCCTTTAACGCATAAGGGAACAATTTATCCGCTCATAATTTTAACGATTTATAGCGTTTACTACTTTCAACATTGCAATAAATCGTTAAACTTATTTGGGGCGGCAAAATTTTACCTTATGCGTCAAAGGGTTAATAAAATTGAATGAACATACATTTTTCAAATATTTGAGTTGGCGACCAATTTAAATATGGTGCTTAGTAGCTATATTGAACACAGCTGAAAATTAAAATTTTTATACGTCTTCCTACACTTTTGGCCCCTAATAGACTACAATTTGTGTTCGAGTAGGCTCGACATTTTTTTTATCGTGAATGTTTTACAATTAAAAAAGCAAAAGTTCGAAAAGGTTTTCAAGCAAGCCAGCCTTACACTTTCCAGACAAAACATTCATCAACACAAAGAATTTTAGTATATGGAATAATGCGTTAACGGTTGGTCAATCGTATTTCTTTTTTATGTTTCAAGATTGACAAGTGTAAGGCCTGCCTAAAAACATTCTTGCGCGAGATTCTTACGTTTTTTGCTTAAAAACACAAAGCGAACTTTTATTTAAAAAAGTGTACTATTCCTCAAGAAAAAAGAAAAAAAAGAAAATAAAAAAAATATAATAAAAAGTAAAAATTAGAAAATTTATTGAATCGGCTGTTCTATCCTAAGGATAATAACACAAAATTTGGGCTTTAAGCTAAGGCCTTTTATTTGGATTTTGTTTTATAAATTATTAGAAATTTTGTATTAATTCTGTAATTGCTTGTTTGATTTGTTTGCCAAACATTCTCAAATGAGTGTGAGAAATTTTTAACAAGAAGGAAACAATTTTCATTTCGCAAGAAAATTCCTTTCAATTAGCTGAATATAAGAAAATGTGTGCCTTTAATTTGCCAAAAAAACTGACGAGTATTTGTTAAAGAAACCATGAAAACAGACAAAGAAGAGTTTAAAGCGTGAATAGAAACCTTATACTACTGAAAGTTAACATCAAAGTGAAATTTTTAAATTAGTTAAGAACAAACACTGAGAGAGGAGATATATATATTAAAAAAAAAAAAACCAAACAAACAAAATGTGCTTCGAAACGTTAAACAACAAACTAACATAGTGAGAATACTGCTGAATTGAAGGACGTTTGCATAAAAAAAAATTACCTCGTATAGACTGGAAGAAACCATCGTTTCCAATCATCACCAAAAACTTCTTGGAAATTCGCATATCTACCCAAATTGAAACCATTTTTATCAGGACCACCAATACGGAAAATTGGCGCACGAAAAGCTTCTGTTGAAATAAAAAATTCAAAATACATACATTGAAAAAAGAAAAAAACCAAAATAATTTTTCGAAAATTCTTAAAAATTACCTAATGTTGTCCGATTCATTAGCACAAGGTAAATATGATATCCAAAAAGGCTGACTAAACTAATCGCGAACATCAGCGAAACGAAGAATAGGAATAAAATATGAAATCGACCCATGCCACCATTGAATTCGCCCTGTTATAATAATTCAGACGTCATATTATCAGAAAGAGTATTCTTCTTGTAAGAAAGATTATATAATATTAAGGACTAGAAAATATGCATACATGCATGCAGCAGGTTGTTATTGAAATCAGCCTTTTATTTAATTTTTTTTTTTTCGGTTTAAACTTACCCGACAAAAGCGTATAAAATATTCTAATGACGTTAAGGCCACATAAAGGCAGTAAAGCAAGGCATATCCAAGGAAGAGTACGAAAAATTTATAATTCGTAAAATTCACACAATTGTTCACCCAAGGACAATGATGATCCATTTTTAATACGCACGTTCCGCACACACTGCAATGGTGTGCACGATCTGGTTTAATAACTTTACATTTTTCACAATAACGTACGGAGCCATTCGGTGCGCTATAATCGTTTGAATGGAAAATCGTTTAAGTCGAAATTTTTTTGTATTTTTGAAAAAGTTCTTCGGCTCATTTACCGGTTTGTTATTGGCAGTCCTCTAGCGCAATGCTCCAGTATTCGTTTTGAGTTTTCTGGACTTTCAGCAGCAAGCCGTTCGACATCGGCATCTGATATGCGCCACTAAAAAATGAATAAAATGAAATGTTTTTTGATAATCATATTAATCATTCGGGAAGGGAAGATGTTATTTTAGTCTAGATCAGTAAAATTCCAGGTACCGATCCTTGTGCTCTCTTAAAAACTCAAGCCGTTTATTTCAAATGTGTATTCTTTTTTGGCTTGAAAGCTTTTTGCTCTTATAAGAAATAAAGCCGAAAACACGCCAGTGAGGAATTTCAAGAGGGAAATCAGTTTAGAGAAACGCCGTCTGTTAGGCCCGACGTCAATTACATTGTTCACCGAGAGAAAAAGGTAGTTATATTAACTGAAAAAGCAAATTAAAATAACCGAGTTCACCGTTAATTGTTAGCTTATGTGTAGTAGCGGTCAATTCAACAGTACAAACACAGTCAATAAGGATATAACTACCTGATGGTTGATATAACTGTCTCGCGGTTAAATCAACTGTCACCAGCGACTTCCCGCGAGGGGAATTCTTTATAATTTACGGGCTTAGCAACCCCGCGGACCCTAGCTAACTGAGGGCCAAAACAGACCGACTGAGTATGGGGTCATAATTTGGTAGCGTCGTCATAGTGCGGCGTGACAGGTTCTAGCATATGACCTATACCAAGCATGGGTGTTACAGCTATTCTGGTAATAGCTGTTTTCATTCCATTAACTTAACATAACATGTTACCACGGGATCCGGTGCCCCGGGATACGTTTTAGTATCCCGCCGGATATTGGGTTTGGCCCTTCGGGGAGTTTCGTGGTGGCTGTGGTAATTATGAGGTGAGGATAGCACCGTATCTCCACCCAGGGTAGCCTTTTCGGGCCTACTCACTGATGAGGCAAAAATGGGAACGCCTTCGATGAATCTCTGAGACTCGTCTCTTAGGCTCATTTGAGGCGGCGTTGGCGGTCGTCTTACCGCCTACGTGCTAAGCACCGTGAGTTTGGGTCCCCTGGACAGGCACTCACGTTAAACCAACTTCAGATGTCACCAGCGACTGGGAAAAAATAATTTATTTTTTGCTTTGAATTTTTTTTATTTTCTTTTATCAATATTTTTTTTTGTTTATTAAATTATTATATTTTTTCTTTATTTATTTGTTTCTATTTAAATCTTTTTCTCTTTCATCTCTTTAAATTTTCTCGCCTCGGCCGAGCCTTGAACCGCTGACTTCCACTTCGCTGGGCGGACGTCTTAACCATTACGCTAAACGAACGAATTTAATTTGTTGGTCAAAATGCTCACTTGAGTTTATGGCTGCTCAAGTTTTGGGGAAAGTGCTTAAGGAATTGTTTCACTCCCAAAATTTTTTGCTTGAAAATGAACCATTAAAAAAAAATTAAATAAATTAAAATCTTAAAAATTTAGGAGAAAATTTTTGTCTTCCAAAACAACTACACTCTGAACAAAAAAAAAAAAAACTGTAATTAAAAAAAAAAATCCAGAAAAATTCCCGCCGCCAGCAGGGATAGAACCCCGAAGCTCACGACTGTCGAGTCACAGCTTAAACAACTGAGCTATCGAAAACTCCGGAGACGGTTGATCAGAATGCGAACTTATACGTCTAAGTGAACGAAAGCGAATTTGAACATAAAAAGTAACTGTTTTTCACCTGTTCATTTGACTGCCTCTTTCAGTGCATTTAACGCGGAATACAGTTTATTTGACCACTCTTACTTTAACTGTTCTAAGTAGTTGATTTAACTGTTGTTATTTCTCTCGGTGTTAAAACTAGACGATATCAGCAGCAGAGGGTTTAATTAATGAGCTGAAGTAAAGTGACAATCCTTCCAAAATTTAAATTTTCATTTAATCACTTTTTCCTGATCTATTCAAGACAGCATGTTGAAGAAAAAAATTGAATGGAAGAAACGCAGATGTATTGAGAAGTAATTGAGAAAGTGTTATCGGGATGCAGGCAGCCAGCAGCGAGAGTAAAGCAAAGCCAATCATCGACAGAAAAGAAACAGCGATAGAGTTAAACAAACAAGTTTTTGCATGAAAACGTAGAAAATCTTGTTCAGCAAAAAAAAAAAAAAAAAAAAAAAAAAAAAAAAAAAAAACCAAAAGTTCACTTGACTGCATGTTTTGTTTCTTATTCTGCTGTTTTGTGGTGGCTTTTCTGTGGTTGATTGTATGCGCTTATTAATACCGGATATTAGGAATTTATTTATTTTTTTTTTTTTTTGCATTTTATACGCTCGACGCAATCAGTTACATTATCAGTTAACTTATCAGGTTGATAAGTGAAATGATTGGTGTACTGGTATTGGTCTGTGGGGTAAGGTGTTGCGTGTTATCAGATTTTTTTTTATGATGGACTCTTTTCGTAATTTGTTGTGAGTCACAACCATTTACAGTAGATAGGTTTAGTTAAAGCTGAACGTTGACCTAACATTGAACAGATAAAAAATATTTCCTTGTTAGCAATTGCCCTAATACATCTCTGATCATTCCAAATGTTCAGTTTATGCTTGGACAATTCATACTCACATTGGCTGGAACAATGCCTCTCGGTGTGAATATAGTACTCCAATAGGCCCATATAAATAGTATAAAAATTATATGATAGAATATAATGAAGATAGTCCGTTCGAATATATTATCGATGGCAACTGCAAAGATTGGGAATTCGAGATAGATTTACAATTAATTTGCAATCATGATGATTACATTCACTTACATATACATAGCTGGACGATGTATGCGTAGTAGGACCAAATGATGACTGCTGCTATGAATAGCACTGGCACCCATTTTAGGCAATTCATGCATCCGGTGCAAGGAGCTGATTTCTTACGATCGTAATTACCCATAGCAGGTGGGAGAAGTCGAAAGTGTCTTGCGCCGTTTTCCGCTCTTCTATTCTTTTAAATTAAGACTCCATTGGAGTCGAGTGTACAATGTACACAGTGCTGCCAGTAGAAAAAATTTTGCTTTCCCCCAATCTTGAAAATAAAAAAATAAAAAATCCCTGCACCCGAATTGCAACCCTGTGCTCGCGGCTCCTAATGCGATACAACTATAAATCTTATTTATAAGGAGCCCCGACCCGTCAAACCCATGTTATAAGCAGCCCCGAGGCGTTAATTAATTAATAAATAAAAACAAACAAATAAATATATGAGTATGTAAATAAATATATAAATAAAAAAATAAAAAAATAAAAAAATAAAAAATAAATAATTAAATTTAAAAAAAATAAATAAAAAAATTAATAAAAAAAAAAATAAAAAAAAAAAAAAAAAAAATAAATATGTAAATAAATAAATAAATTAATAGATAAATGAATAAATTAATTAATTATATAGTTAATTAATGATGTAGTTAATTAATTAATTATTTATATAGTTAATTAATTAATTAATAAATATAATATAATTAACTATATAATTAATTTTTAATAAGAACAGTAAAAAAAAACTTAAATAAAATATATATGTATGCAGTGACTCTTAAAATGTAATACATATTAATTAATCGATTTTCTCAAGGTAATTAATTATTAATTAATTAAAATCAAATAAGAATTATGATCAAAATATTTAATTATAATTCATAAATCTTGATTTAAAATATATATTTATTAATAACAATCAATGGAATATTTAATAATAAAATTTATTATATATATTTCTTTATTGATAATCACATGAATATATTAGAAAAAATATTATCAAAAGTCAATATTTAAATATTGAAATTCGTATTAAACTAATACATCAAATTCAGATTTATGTAAATGCTATTTCAAGAATAATTTTACATCAACGTTTGACACTTAATATACTGAAATATTTAAAACAATTGGGATTATATAAATAATCAATGAGATCTCCAGAGTATAATAGAAAAAACTTTTCAAGCAATAATTTAGTTCAAAAAATATTTTTTACAATTTTCAATATGTTCATATATATCCCCCTGAAATACATGCCTATATGTGTCTTAACATAATTAAAATAGAATTTTGTTGTTAATTTAAAAAATAGTAACTTTGAATTAAAATACTGCCCTGTTCGAAGAGCAGCAGCAGCATCAGCTATCGACGACAACTGACCCCAACATTTTTGTTATCGATAACTGGCACTGCGCGCGCTAGCCCCAAGTGATAAGAATTTGGGGAAAATGGGAAACGACGAAAGAAGTATATTAAACAGTTGAAAATTTGCCGTTGCCGTGCTTAGTGTGTTAAGGTGCATGCGTGAAATTTTAAACTCTTCGTTTAGCATTGATGTGTACACAAATATCCATCATTAAATCAATTGTGTAAGAAATCAAGCGAAAAGAAAATTCAACTAAACGGAAAATGCTAATAATAACAAAAAAAAAAAAACAAATTTTATTAAACAATTTAGATTTCCTCTGAAACTGATTTCACTCAAGTGCGCTCGTGCAATGTTTGTCGAAAAGCCTCTGTCGGCCGATGAATAAAAAATAGAAAAATTAAAAAAAAGGCTCTACGGGGTTGGGGTAGGCAGACATTTAGGCAGGCAGTCGGAAATACCTTACAGAAAAAAAGCAGCAAAGAAAACAGCGCCAACGAGGAATTTGATAATAAAAAAAAAATAAATAAAAAATGAGACGTACAGAAAGAGTCGAAAACACATGATCTTTGAAGCAAGTGTCTAGACTCTAGATTTTAGACACCAGACCGCGCTAATAACGACCGCCTACCTATGTACATATGTATGTAGCTACTAAGTGATAACTATCTTTGCGATTATCAAAAGCATAAAAAAAAACGAATTAATAAAAAGATAAATAGATCTCGGTGAGAGGGGAAAATCTTGTTAGGCAAAGACTTCGATTAGTAGAAGACCGCTTAAATAATTTACCTACAGCTCGATGGCGCTGTCGTCGCTGTCAACGTGCTCAACTCGCTCAGAGCTCGGCTGACGGCCGTCGCGGCCCCAATGAAATTCTGCGAGGGAATACAAATTATGCAAGGGAATAAAAATTATGCAAGGCTCATTAGTCACAGGGAGTTTCGTTTGTTTGTTAATTTTCCGTTACTGCATTTGATTTTGTTTTTTTTTTTAAATTTATTTTTTTATTATTATTATAATGATTTTTTTTTTGCGTGCGTTTTTTTAATGGGATCGAAATTGTATGTGGGTGAATTGCAAATAAAATGTTCATGAAGACATTTCTTCGTATATTTTTTGAAATAGTCCTATAATTTTCCCTTAAAATAGTCGAGCTACGTGAAAATTTATAAAGAGCATAATGTTACATATGTACATAGGTACATATATTTAGGCTCTAAAAAAATACCTATATATTCCGCATTTTTTTTAAAGGTTTTCTAAATGATAGGTTTCTGTGATGTTTGTGGACTTCTTATTTAGTTTATAAGATTAGATTTGGTGAAAAACGCCGTTTCGATAACACAATGAAAATCATAGTTTGTCTCAAGGCTTAATTTTTTTTCAAAGACAATAAGTTACTTTAAGGCACTGTTGCCAGTTTTTTTTTAGGGGAGTATTCCCCTGAATGTCTCAAAACAAGGCCAATATTCCCTTAAATTTAATTTTGAGATCTACTTAAAACAAAAACTTGGTCCCATAAGGTCCCATAAAAATTTCCCTGACCACTTTTCTGCGCTACGACTCCACTAAAGACCATAAATGTTTTTTAATTTAGGGGAGATTCCATTAAACTGGCAACAATGCGTTCATATAAAAAACACTTCAGAAAATTTCTGATTCAGTTCGGAAGCGCCCTTTTTTTATATGAAGTTTTTCATTTCTGACAGAGCTGGAGATAGCCCCTTAAACATAAAAAAAATCATGAATAGTATTTGTCCCGCACGTGGAATACTCCAATAGAATTTTGCCACATTCATCAATCGTGGATACCTATCTCATGCGGTGAAGATCGGATTATTTTCAAAAATTCTTGGAAAAAATAAAAAGTCCGCTCCGCGATTATGCATTGAAAAAAAAAAAAAATATATATATGTAATAATAAAAAAAAAAAACATAATAAAAAAAGAAGAACGAAGTAGGTACTTATTTATCTTCTGTTCTTATCATGCTTCTTTTTTTTATTAACTCGAATTTATGGGGGACCTTTAATTAAGCTTCCTTGTTGCTGGTAAATATTGAAGAGCTTTTGCTTTAAATGAAATACAGTATGATAACGTTCTTTAAGTCGAGTACTTGCATTAACGAATTGAAATCTTCTGGGATTTTCGCAGCATTGAGATAAGCAGGATCTGTTCAGGAATTCGTTCTTATAAATTCTTCTTTTCTACTTAGAGGTATTTATGTTTGGATTCGAGATGGGATATCGACTCAAAATTTCACATCCAATCTCTTTGGAAGCTTTTAAAATATAAATTGCTCTAGTAGCTTACATACATATGTACATACATATATTATTCTCAGTTAACGACTGAAACTGAAAATTATTAAGAAAATGTTAAATTTTGCCGGTTTTGTGTTTATTGTGCGAATTCTGCTGATATTTTCCTTCTTCGAGTCCTGGTCTGCCCTTTCTATGCAAAGTTCCTGTTCTATATACATATATATGTATATATATTTAGAATCTATATTCTTGCATGACTGCGGGATTTATTCAATGGTGGTGAAGTTCTTAATGTTGCTTTGAAATCTACTTATTGAATGGAAAAATCTTTGAAGGGGGAATTTCGTTTGATTTTTTGAAAAATAAACTCGACCTCCCGTATAAGGACCGGAGCACCATTGCTTAGATGAATAATTTTCTTACTGACCCAGTAGCCAACAGTGCCTACCGCCTACAAAGTATACGAGATTGTAGGCGTCCTGCCTACCAATAGTTTACTTAATGTGATGGTGGTAGGCGTTCGCTCTACAAAACGGCCACGCTCGAAAAAAAGTATACTAGGATGGTATATGAGGCCGTATGCATTACCGCCTAAGGCCTACGAAATGTGTTACGATTCATTGCATCCGACTAGCGCTGGTATACAAAATCCAGGATTTTCGGGCGGGCAGATCCAAAACGATGATTTTTAAATAGGCTCGCGATCGTGCCGACCACGAAAATCCAGGGGCGAACTGAGACCATTTTCCACCCTAGGCAGTTGCGATTTTGCCACCTCAGACAGACACAGCAGCCAGTATCATTTTATCTAGTGTAAACGGCCAGAATTTGCCGCCCTAGGCAGCTGCCTGCGTTGCCTATGTTATGTTGCTATGGCAAAATTATATACTTTTTGTTACACTAGTTTACAAATAATTAATTTTTAGTTCTTCTGAATATTTAAACACGAAAAATTTATTTTAAACATTTTTTAAGGAAGCGTTTTATGATACTGATTTTTGAAAAATTCGAATTCGATCGATTTTTTAGATGCCGATGAAAAAAAAAAATTTGATGAATTTTCTCGAAAATTATGTGCGGTGTTTGAGGTTTAAAGGTCAACAGAATATTATCTTCTTGACCGATCTCAAAACTATGTTAGAAAGAGTTTTAAAGGGATTAATAAGCTCTAATCGAGCGGATAATTTATTCAAATTGGATGATGCATTGTGGAGCTGTGGGCGAAAAAGGTGCAATACTCCAAACAAATTTTTTTTTAATTTTTGAAAAATCAATAAAAAAAAAACGCTTCCATTTTATTATTTTAATAAATTTGGTTGAGAAACAAAGGATTTATGGCGTAGCACGCAAATGAGATTCAGCGATGCCCATTTGTTTTTTTTGTTTTTTTTTTTTAAGTCAGTGTCATCTTTATTTAAATTTAATTATATAAAAATATTTAAATTAAAATTTTGTCTGCGTTGTAAAATGATTTTATTCAAAGAAAAAATAATTTTCCTTTTCAAAGGCAGACGCCGTCGCCGTCGTCGTCGGTTCATTGGTTTATTTGCTCATTGGTTCTTTGGCAAAGAAAGTTCTCAGAATTAACTTCAATTAATTTCCTGCCGTTAAAATGTCTTATATTGCAAAAAAAAAATATATATATGTATATATGTATGTTTATATAAAAAATCAAGAAGAAAATTTCAAGCATGCTTTCATTCGAAAAAAGTACAAATTCCTGTTCTCTCGTTCTTTCAGAATATCAAGCGCTTTATTCGATGGCCAATTTGTGAAAAACGATATCTCAAAGAAACAATCAATGGTTCAGGAAAATTAGGAAAATCCGGCGTGCATGAAAATTTTAGATCATCGCTTTAAAATCTAACTTTTTTTAATTCAAAATAATTATTGTTTCAGAAACAAAAAAAAAAAGTCACTCAAGCGCTCTGAAAGCGAGCAAAAGAAAGATTATAAAAGAAAGAAAATTATTAAAAATATAAAAAACTAAAAATAAATAGGTATATAAAAAAGGACGTAAAAAACTTGAACGACTTCAATTGAAAAACAAAAATAAAAATTCCTTTATGCAAACCAAACGGCCGAATAAACGAAAAACGGACAAAAATCACGGAGCGAAAAGAAATCCCCCTTACACTCAGATTGTGCGATTCAGTAAAGGTGTAGCCGTTTCGCTAGCAATTGACACGTTCGATATACAAAGCCGAAAAGCTTAAAGTATATATATACATATATATATATATACATACGTATATACATATATATATATCTATATATATACTCGTAAATAGATAAGAAAAGACGAAGGCGAAGGCGAAGCTGACGGTGAAGGTGAAGGTGAAGGCGCAGGCGACCCAAAAGCACCCGAAGGATATAAAAACAAATTTCTTTCTGCAGTGAAAGCCGTCTTAACAGGTAAGTCCATTATATTTGTCGCTTTTTATTTGTATTACGTCCGACACAATCTGTGCAGAGGGTCATTATTTTTGTGCGTTCGTTTGTAATGTCCGCCGATCGCCATCCATCTTGCCGTCTACATACATTTGTACATATACATACATATGTACATGCACGAATATGCATACATACATTGTATATGCACAGTATTGACTTACGGGAGCATACGCCGGAAATTGTTTCGGATGGGGATTTAGGAATTAAAAGTTTTAAAATGTACATAGACTATTTTCTCGTGCTTCTATATGATTTCTAGGATTTCTGAAGGGGGATTTCAACCCCCCAATATCAACCCTTGCATACGCCACTGTTTACTAATAGAATTAGTTGGGCTATCTTGACGAAAGTCAACGTATGCAGTCTACGGGAAGACTTAATTTTGACCAAGTTCTCGAATGAGCTTGATCGGATCACTTTTAGGGGAAACCTCAAGTACCTACATACCTACTAGGGGCTGTTGTAAAAACACCAAAAATTTTTCAAAGTTTTTTGATGAAATTTTGTAGGTATTAGAACTAACTTTAAGATCCTCAATATTATTAAAAAATAAAAAAAATAAATAAACATAAAAACAGGGCATGGCAGCGAGGGACTAAAGATTTACCTACACATGCATATGGTCAAATTTCACAAAAGTTCCTTTTTTGTTACGTTACCAGCAATCTTTAACAGCTTATAGCTCCTTAACCATAAGTGCAATCAAAAATATTTTAAGGAATGAATTGTAGGTCTAGTTATTTCTAACACAAGGGTTCAAAAAATTAGTCTTTTCATTGTGTCATTGTGTTTCGTCAAGTTTGAGGTGAAACATGTAAACATGTAAAACGGACGTATGTGTAACGTTAGCAGTATAAACATTTCCCATATACATATGTATGTAGGTATGCCTCTTTTACCCACAATTGATAAAATAAATGTAATGATGAAAAGAATTTGTAATTCTCGTAATAACTCTGTAATCAAAGGGATAGGGGGATGAATGGGGTGAACTTATTGTGGTCTGAACTCCATGAAGGGTTCCAAACTACATGACCATCGTAATACTGGCGGGGACCCTGCAAAGTAGAATCCCCTTCGATACTCTTCATTTAGGAGCTGCTAAGATATAACGGATATTAGGTATATTTTCAGGCCGTCGCCAGAATTTATTCACTTATTTGTTTTTTTGTTCATGGGCTAAGTTTAAAATCGATTTTATTATCCTATCAGATTACGCCAAAAATGTTTTCTTTTGTTTTTGTTTCCTTTTGATTTCATTTCTTCGTTTATTTATTTATTTATTTATTTTGTTTTTTGTGCCTTTTAGCTCTTCACTTTCTTATGAAATTAGAAAAAAGTCCTTTTGAAATCTTTTGAGGCTTCAAACCTTAGTACATACTACACGTATTAAGACCATCATGACTTTGGCTGTCTTTACGCATCATTTTCCCTTCAGTTGGTGACAAAGAGCGAGCGTGAGAGTGAAAGAGAAGGAGAAATAGGGAGAGAGAGAGAGAAAGAGCGAGACAGAGAGAGAGAGAGAGAGATGGAGATGGATTTCGAACTTCCACCCTTGTATTACGTTACGTCGCGTCCCTTTGGGAATTCACAGTGATGTCTACACTCCTTCTGAAAATTCGCCCAAAGCATCTTTTCTACTTTCATAGTCAATCGTTAAATTCTTTTTCACTCGTTCCGTTTCCTCCTTTTTTATTAATTTTTTTTTTGGTTTTTTTTTTTTTTTGTATCGCACACGTTAACCTTCCTATTTGTATGGTATTATTATTATAATTTTTTTAATATTCATTTTTTTTGGGCAAATTTTTTCATTTTTCCTTTGTGCTAATTTCAGTTCCATCCTTCGCTTTTCTGTAGTATATTTTATTCGCGATAGCGAATTCAATTTGAATGCCTTAAATTTCGTTTATCCATGATGAATCTGCAGTGTATTTTTGTCTGTATTCCGGTCATATACATTAAACCCCTTTATTATTATTATTTTGTCCTTTCGTTCGATGGATGGGTGGGTTTTTCCAATTCAAAATTGTGCCTGCTCGTTCATTGAAGCTCAATCTAAGTGAAATGTTCTTTCTTATCTTTTTTCTTATATTCTTAAGGTTAGGTAAGGGCACTGAAATATGCTATACTTTTCGCATATACGGGATTATATAAGGGCTTCAAAGCCACACCGAAGTTCCAGGATTCACAAAGTAGGGTAAGGGCAAGGGTAAGGGTAAGGGTAAGGTAAGGTTAGTGTGAAGGGTGACACATTTAGGCTTCATTGTGATACCACCAGCGATGTTAGACAACACAATCATCCACGCCCGAACTGGTAGTTGAATCCAGAACCTCTCGCATCGTTAGTTGTCATCTCAACCAACTACGCCAAGGAGACGGACAAAGGATGACAAAAAATAAGTCAGTGCCTAAAACCCCTCCCGAAATAATTTTCAGCGTACGCGCCTGACGGGAAGTCCCAGATAATTTGAACTCCTTTAGAGTACTTCTCAAAGGTTTATGTACTTTTGCTTTTCATTTATTCATTTTCATTGAAATGATTTTCAATTTCATCCCTCAGAGTATCTTCGTGAGCTTATTTTAAGATATTCAATTCAATTGAATTTAGGACGTTATTAATACCCGCTCCCGACGCCACTCGACTTGCCTCTCGACTCGATTTGCCGCTGTAACTAAATCAGCTCGCTACGTAAATTGAGATTTATGATTATTTTTGGGGCGTGTTTAGCGCGCGCTACTTTCGCTCCCCGCACTCTTGGCAGATTTCATGCTTTGGACAATAATTTGATTAAAAGTTATACCCAAAATAGATTACAGCTGAAATACGAAATTAAAAACCGCTAATGCAAATCACAAAAACAGGTCTCCAGACTGTAAATGCGCATTACCTTCTTGCAGTTTGCTGAAAGCACGGTTGCCATTTAAAAAATATAAGGGTAATTGAAAAACTAAAAAAAAGCCAAAATTTGTTGTATGTATAAAAATCCAAATATTGTGATGTAAATTAGGTCCGGCAAATCTTAAAGCTGCAATTTTACCTTTTAATTATTATTGACTTCAATTATTTGATATGCTTGCACGCTTTGAACTGGCTGTTGAGTAAATTTTCTCTTGGCGAAAGAAACCCAAAAAAGAGCCATATAAAATAAAAAAGAGCAACAGCGCGAAACATCAACTGTGGCAACCTTGACTGACAGTAAACCTGCCATATGTTGTCAATAAATAACAAAAATACCATAACTTTCGGTAGCTTTTTCTTAGAGCTGCCAGACTAAAATCGGCTAATTCAGGCTTTGAGTTGTGCATTTATTTAATCAAATTCAAGTCAAATGCACGACATAATGCAAAATTAAGCCATTGATTTGCATTAATGGTGTAATCTGTTTAGGGTATTAGCATGTTCCCGGATCTCCGTGCACGATTTAGCTCCTTTTTGGTTTCTGTCTTTTACGTGGAATTTTAAAATTCAGTCATTTTTAAGCTCTATAGATCAATTTGGTTTTTCTTTTTTTTTTTTGGATCTGAATGGTCGAAATGGTCGCTTTGATCGGTGGAAGTTTGAGATCGAATGGGAGTGCGTGGTCCTCTATCCACATTGCAGTTGCGTACGAAGAGAGCGATTTTTGGGATTCGAACCCCCTTTCGAAATGCAAGGAATCCCAAAGGAACACGAGAAAATAGTATCGATCCAAAGGTTCGTATTGCCTGAAACCCCTACCGAAATAATTTTCTGCGTTCGCACCTGCCACAGAGAATACCGTCTTCACTTTTCGACAGACTCAGAATTTCAAGACTTTCCTTAATTCGGTCGAGCGTGCATCCCTTTGCATTAGGGACGCGAAACATATTTAAATTTAACACCCAAAGCAATGCTATGGTATATTAATGGATATATTATTAATATGAATGGAAATATTTTCAAAAGTAATTAATATTTACAGTGTACTTACTCTATTCTTGCGGACACTCCTCTTAAGCGGACACTTTTGGGGCATGCTCGAGTGTTCCCGATTCTCAAATAGTTTCCTCTTAAGCGGACATATTTTTCGGTCCCTTAAGGGAGAGTACACTCTATATGCATTCTTTTGGATGCCGAATGGAAATATTTTCTCCCTACTTTACTCATTCTGAAGCGATAACTCTCAAGCTAAGAGCGAGAAAACATAGCTGCTTTTGAAAAACAAAAAATTTGTATTTATCCGATGCCAACTCTGCCCATATCATTTAAATAGAATTTTCCTTTTCAGACTTCCCCGAATCGGAGTACTTAAAAATTTTGTTTGCCTACACTAAAACTAAAGCAATACGAATGTTAATCATAGTTAAAAATTAACAAGGTTGATAACAATCCATTTAAAGAGTGTTGTAAAACCGCTGCAAAAAAAAATCCTTAGACAAAATCCGATCCTGAATGCTGAAACATTCATTTCATGATTACACAACGTGTTTAGACAATACGTTCTTCTTTACTTCCTTCCTGGGTTCTTTTGATGCCATACCGCACCGTACCTGTCGTATCGTATCGTATGGTATCGTATCGTATCGTGTCGTACCATGCCATACCATATTATATCTCTGAGTTAAATTATACGAGTACATACATACCTATACCGTTCTGGCGCACCGTCGACTGTGCAGAGGCATTTTCTCAGCCATAAAATCATTTACCATCAAAATTAATGACTCATTTATGCACACGACATATGTACACACGCATATGCACACACACGAGTGCGTTCATTTGCTGAAATGTTGCCATCCCTTGCATTATCGCCCCCTTGTATGCTTTATAAAATTTGCGCAATAGCGCTGAAATTCAAAGTAAACGACTAAAGTTGCACTCTAAATTATTTTTCAGGTCTGTGCGGTTAATTTTGGTGGTGAAATCGCATTGGGTTGATATTAGAATCGGTTGTGGTACTTATTTGATTATCTTAAGGAATATTTTTTGAATTATTCAAAAAGCAAAGAGCACATTGCATTCCAGTAAGGAACACCTTTATTGGAGGTCTTAAAAACAAAAAAATTCCACAAATCATATGCATATATTTCCATATCTTTACATTACCTATATATGTATGTATACTTGGCCTCATATTTTTTACATACATACATCTGTAGGTACATCCGGAATCATGTTTATTAGCCTCACGATTTCAGCTTATTTCGCAATCATTTCGGAGTAGTTTTTCTGAGCCCAATACATACTTTCAATTTATTTCGGAATCTTTTCGGAGTCATGTTTATGATCCTAATACTTTAAAATGTTTTCAGAATCTTTTCGGAGTCATTTTTCTGAGCCTCTTACTATTTATGACTTTTTTCGGACTCATTTCGGTAACATGCATATGACCCTGATATTTACTACATGTTTCGGACTCATTTCAAAGTCATGTTTTTTAGCCCCACATTTTCGATTTATTTCGGACTTAGGTATGTACTTATATCAGACTTATTTTTCTGGGCCTTATAAAGACTATATCGAATACAACAAGATTTTGTTTGTTTGTTTATTTTAAGTAATTTTCACCACTGTGCAGCTCTTCGTTTTTTCGTCAGCATATCATCTGAAGAGTTTGAGAGCTATGTCAACATTTGCGGATAAAAAGCTCCCCTATTTTAATTCATAATGATTTGCTGATATGCAGAAAAATGTTGTACTTCAATATTGATGTTTTGTTGTTGTTGGTGTTTTTGTTGTTGCGGTCTTGTTTTCAAAAATATTTGCTTAAAAATCCTCATGGCAGACTAATGGATTAATGAAGCTCATCAAGAAACAAGAAACACAAAAGACTAAAATTTGATTAATTAAATTCTTTCAACGAATTATGAAAATTATGAAAAGATGAGTGTAAGATATTTGTCAGAAAGAAAGAAAGAGAGAGAGAGAGAGAGAGAGAGAAAATGGGAGAGAGAGAGAGAGAGAAAATGGCAGAGGGAGCGAGAGATAGTGAGGGAGAGTGAGGGAGAGAGAGTGAGAGAGAGAGAGAGAAAATAGGAGGGAGAGCAAGAGAGAGTGAAGGAGAGAGAGTGAGAGAGAGAGAGAGAGATAATGAGAGTGAAGTTAAGTCAAAATACATTAAACAAGTAATAGTGTTATAGTTAGACGAGCCTGAAAATAAAATACCCGGCACAGACACACATGGTTAAATATTTTTTAAGCCACGTCCAAAAAACAGGACCACTACGTAAGAATATTCAACAGGGGCCCCATATACCGAATTTTGTTAAATTTCTTTATGAAAACCGCCCCTTTCCCACGCCCACTTTTCCAATTTTTTTGAATTCTAATCGGAGGCTTAAAAATACGCTCAAATTCAAAGTTTCATTGAAATATTTCGAAAAAGTCCGATTTTGAGGCAGTTTTGGGATTTTTGTGACATACCCTAGTACTGGAGGTACCCCTAAAACTGGCCCGATCAGGTCCATTCTCGAAATTTTTTTTACTCATGTCCCCGTGAGCACGCATACCGAATTTTGTCAAGATAGCTCAACTCCTTCGATAAGAAAACTGTATACAGACAGACAGACAGACGGACAGCCGGAATCGTCTAAATCGAATCTCCCTGTGACGCTGATCATTTCTATATACATAAGTATATGTTGTATGGTCTATATCGACTGATTCTGGGTGTTACACACAGCCACACAAACGCAATGTTCCCTCGACCCAGAGTGTGTCGGGTATAAAAAGCACCTTTTCTTCAAATCTCAAATAGTAATGCACTCATCGGTCTGGATAGTTGCTTAAAAACATAGATTGAACACTTAACGTTGATATGTTTATGTTAAGGGATTATTTATTCTTAAAAGAATCTTAAAGAAAAGACAAATAAACTAAATTATACATATTTCCCTGAACTTGATAAATTTATAAAATTTTCAAAATCAAACATTTAATAAATTAGACTTAATTAATTATGCAATAAGTAAAATGTCTTTTAAAATGTTTGACATATTTCACAAGAAAAAATTAACTTTCTCGAAGTAAAGTCATTTTCTATTTATCCAAACATTTCTTTGATGATTCAAGAGATTATACTTTTCTGTGTGGGTTGCTCTATTCACAGCACTTCTTGTGTTTGTGCGTGTGTGATCGATTGTATGACGGCCGATCCCAGCAGCAAGTGGACTCCTGCATGACGAAGTCATAAAATCTAATGACATTACATAATTTTCCCCTCATTTTCTTTAGGAGAATATTATCTCTTTGAAGATCAAATGATAAGCCAGCAGAGCTCCAGACAGAAGCACAGTATGAACGGAGCATGTTAGGAAATAGTTCGGTGTATACATACATACATGTACAGTGACTACCACTCAAAATGGCCCACCTGTTAAATCTTCTTTTAAATGCCTATATCTTGAAAAATATAACTGTATTGCTGGAATCGTCAAGAAATGGTGACTAAAAAATTGTTCCAAAGTGCTTTAGATGCCCCCACATTCATCCAATCTCAACATTAAAGAGGAGTTTTAGTAAAAATTAGAGATTCAAATCCAAAAACATTACATTAATAATATAAAATACCTTGAAACTGCCTTAAAAGCGGTTTGGGTTAAAAATAACCCGAGGAATGTAAAGAAACTAGTCCAATCGGTTCCAAACCGACTAAAATCCGTTATTTAACGAAAAGGATATCCGACTTAATATTAAAACCACAAATTTTTGGAAATTTTTTTAGTTATCCCGCTTTAAAGCTAAGTGGGCCATTTTGAGTGACGCATGAATTTAGCGCGAATATTTTTATTTTTGTTATAACTTCGAAGTTTTTTGTTTGAAATGAATAAAGTTAAGTTTTTTATGTTCAAAATTGAATATATTTGTTATGTTTCTTAAACAATTTTGTTGTAACACTTATATTTTTCAAGATATAGGCATTTAAATGAAGATTTAACAGGTGGGCCATTTTGAGTGGTAGTCACTGTACATATTTCATAAAGGCATAATTCTAGTATCTGGGTGTTTCTGGGATTTTGCTGAAATTTGGCAGATATACGATAGTCGATATATAGAATATCGATAGTTTAAACGATCAATATCTTCAACAATCAACAGTTTCGATAATTTAATTTCTAGAATCGATAGTTTCAATAATCGATAAATTTGGCAATATACTTAATAAAAGATATGTTATTTTCATCTTAAAACTTCGGCCTAAGAATGACCACGCCCATTAGTATTGTGGAGCAAAATGAATTTTTGCTACCTTTTGAAATGCAATCCTGTGAGTTCGATTACTTGCAATTAGCGTATGCCTTCAAGTACACTCAAAAAAATAAAATGTAACGACAACAATTTTTTACTTTGGCCCAGTAATTATATTGGTTAAATCGTTTCCAACAATTTAACTTGTTCTAAAAACAATGGAATACCATATACCGAATTTTGTTAAATTTCTTTATGAAAACCGCCCCTTTCCCACGCCCACTTTTCCAATTTTTTTGAATTCTAATCGGAGGCTTAAAAATACGCTCAAATTCAAAGTTTCATTGAAATATTTCGAAAAAGTCCGATTTTGAGGCAGTTTTCGGATTTTTGTGACAGACCCTAGTACTGGAGGTACCCCTAAAACTGGCCCGATCGGGTCCATTCTCGAACTTATTCTCACTCATGTCTCCGTGAGCACGCATACCAAATTTTGACATGATACTTCGTTGTAAAGGTGCATTCTTCCTCTCTTAAGCAAGATTCCTGACCACAAAATCAAACTTAAAAAAAATAAAATTGGGTTTTCAGATATAATCTGATTTAGTGAGCCAGAAAACAACCATTAGAAACCAGAAACAAAATTAAAGTTTCATTTTGTCGACTTGTGTTATAAGGGCCAAAATTCTTTTTAATGCCTTAACTTCTGTCCCTGTCAACGAAATTCAGTTTTTTAAAAGGAGCAAACCAAATTAATAAAAAATTAGTTTTAACAAAAAATTTATGAATAACGAAATAAAATACTCTAGTCGAATTGAAAAAAATCAATTATTACCAAAACTCAATTTTTTTCCTTCGCAAATTACGGTAACATTGTTGTCTTATCTTCTCTTGTCTTGCCAAACAAGACAACAATGTTACTGTAATTTGCGAGTAAACAAGATGGAAGTTTGGTAACATTCGATTTTTTCCAATTGAACTAGAGTATTTTATTTCGTTATTAATAAATTTTTTGGTAAAATTTATTTGTTATTAATTTGATTTGCTCTTTTACGAACACTGAATTTCGTTGACAGCGGCAGAAATTTAGGCATTAAAAAGAATTTTGGCCCATAAATAATTTTTTAATTTCTGTTTAATTTTTCTACAATTTCAATAATTTTCATGAAATTTTTATGCAAATTAAGACGAAAATTGATTTCCGTTGCTTTTAGCAGCTTTCCAGGTACCATTGCAAGCCAAATAAAGTAAATAACTACAATTTTAAAAAGGTTAGAAATTCACAAAGCCAATAAAAAAAATCAGACGCTATTTTTCGTTCTGTAGCTCCAAATATTGCACCAAACTCAATTTGGCACCTCAAAGGGGGCAAACGTACAGCTAACGGTTTTCTATGTTGACAAAATTTTCAAACAAAGCGCGAATTCTGAGAAGAAGCAATCATTCTCCCAGCTGAAGCATCATGAGAGTCCGAACATTTCTCGAGTTATTTATCGTCGATTCTGCATAATTAAAAATTTGCTTACTCTGCGCTGTTTAAAGAATATTAAACAAAAGAAAAACTAGAGCGAGAGCATAAGAAGAAGCTTTCCTTTGAGGTTATAACTTATAAGCATTAATTAATTTTAAGTATTTAAAATAAAAAGTCAACTGAATCGAATGAAAAAATGCAATATTATTACGCAATTTTATTTTCCCCCGAATCACAACTAATAAAATTCCCCCAGGTGAAGCAATTCAAGAGCAGCTGGATTTTGTTAAAAATTTTTCAAATTTATTTTTTTATTATTTTTTTTTTATCTAGAAATAGAATTTTGTATCGCGAATCGATTAAACAAAGCTCCCAATCGCTTATACCTAAATGGAGGGAAATGTATGTACAAATGCGTATGTTTAGAGTCTCACATATTCGAATGAACTGATTGTGAGATGAAGAGCTCGTGATGAGATGAGAATTTTTCATAGGAAAAAGTGTGCAGTGAACTCTCGAACTCTCGAACTCATTAAAACCAGCCCTGTTCAAGTCAACGAATTGTTAGAGTTCTCGAATATCGAAGAATTTTGATCAATAATTTCATTTTCTTGTACTGAAATAGGTATGTTATAGAATTACTTAGAAATTTGAAATGTTTGGCTCATAATATTTCAAAAAATTTAATTTCAAACGGGTTTTCATACACTCAAAAAAGTTTTCCAAAAACTTTACGTTGTTGAGACAATGTTTTTAAAAAATTGTTGCATCAAGAATTTATCTTCAGACCAACAATTTTTGTGGTCATGTGTTGATTTAAGAACTTCCATTGTTTTTAGAACAATTTAAATTGTTGGGAATGATTTAACCATTATAATTGTTGGGCCAAAGTATAAAATTGTCATCACCACATATTATTTTTTTGAGTGTAGAAAACACTTGAATATTTTGTTCATGTTTCAGAGACGCACAAACTTTGTTCGAGTTTAAGAGAAACAATAGTTTGTTCCCGACTTTTCGAACAGTCAATGAGGGAAATACGCTCTTTACACGTTAAGACATTTCGATAATGAAACAAATTTTCGAAGGCAAGGGAGGCAGGGCGAAGAGAGAAAAACGCTACCATACCACATCCCCGTGCGTCCCCAGCCCACAAAAAGTGTGTTTCATTATCGAAATGTCTTAACGTGTAAATGGCCTCAAAAGAATTTTCAAGTTTGTGAACGATCGAGTTATCGTGTGTTCGAGTTTTAGAGACTTCACTGTAAACACTAGTTTGTATGTTCGATTGTTTATTTTGCGGTATGTGCCACTTTTATATGTATAAAATTATAAGCTTCCATACATACAAATATGTATCACATAATTTCTTTTAAATTCTATATGCACGTGTTCAGTATGTTTGCGCCGACACGTTACTGAATTTAGCCATTCAGTATGCAAAATCGAAACGATTTGAATTTTGCTTACTGAATCGCTTCCGTCATTATTTCACTAATCCACATATGTATGTATATTGGATTGCTTACTCACCCTGCAGTAACTGGGACCGGTCGTGGGTCTAGTGCGCGTCGATCTTAAAGAAGTCAGGACTGGTCGCCTTTCCATACATTCAACTCATCTCTTTTAACATTGGACCGTTATTGAAAAACAACCGGTCCCTTTTCAAAGCGAGCTGGGTTGGTTGTAGGTGAGTCGCGGGTAAGTACCTTTGCATCAACTCACCCAACAACGGTCATTTTGGGACTAGAGGAGAGTGATTACGATAGAAGTTAACACTAGACCGGTCGCGATTCGTATAAATTTCATATAAATTTGCGGTCGGTCCTCAATGGACTCAACTAGGTTCGGTCTGTTTTTCACCGAAACCATTTAATTACTACAGGGGAATTAAGTACGTCGGGTTCGCTTAAGAGCTCACACACATACACACACACACATACACACACACACACACAAACACACACACACACACACACAGAGAGAGAGAGAGAGAGAGAGAGAGAGAGAGAGAGAGAGAGAGAGAGAGAGAGAGAGAGAGAGAGAGAGAGAGAGAGAGAGAGAGAGAGAGAGAGAGAGAGAGAGAGAGAGAGAGAGAATGATAGAAAACCAATAAAAAAAGAATGAAACACAGATCTTAAGAAAACAATAGCTAGCACGGCGGATACTCCTCTACCAAAACGCATTGTAGGCTATTTCAAGAATTAAACAAAAGAATAAAAACAAAGAAAACAAAACCGAAGAAAAAACTGAAGGAAATAAAATGAAAAGGAAAATTAAAATGAAATAAAACGAAAAATTTGACCAGATTGTATGCGTTACCTCTAGTCCGTGTTTTTCTTTCTTATCTCATCGCATCGCATCTCATCTCGCCTCAACAATTCGGTGCTTGACGTTATAATCTGTTTACTGTCGGTCAGATTTACCCCTTCGTTCTTCTTATGCTTATGTCCTACGATCGAAATGGAAATGAAATTAAAAGAAAATAACAATACTTCTTAATAAGACAAGGTGAGAGCTTAATTGGAATTCATGGAGCATAAAAGCGCGACGGTTGGTTTGGTGTAAAGATGCATAGGTGGATTCCTTCTGAACTGAAATCCCCCGCGAATCGACCCCATAGACCACGCAGGCTAGTATCCTTATAAGAATAAAATTAGCAGAATTTTTTAAATTGAACAGCTGGACGTCCCGCTCTTTTTTTTTTTTACCTCTAATTTGAGTATCGCGCAGGGACAGCGATTTTTTTCTTTCCCTCCTATCATGCCCTAACTTTTACTGCCAACAAAATTTCTAATTTTCGGCAAAAACTTCGAACGGAAAATCATATAGCAACCCTGATGTGTACATATAAGTCCATATAGGACCGACCCTAAATTTATTAGAAACGCGACCGGTCTAGGATTAACCTGAATCGGACTCACCCTCGTCTAGTCCCAAAATGACCGTTGTTGGGTGAGTTGATGCAAAGGTACTTACCCGCGACTCACCTACAACCAACCCAGCTCGCTTTGAAAAGGGACCGGTTTTTCAATAACAGTCCAATGTTAGAACAGATGAGTTGAATGTATGGAAAGGCGACCAGTCCTGACCTCTTTAAGATCGACGCGCACTAGACCCACGACCGGTCCCAGTTACTGCAGGGATTCTCGAAAATCGGGCAATAAAGCCATAAAACGAAAAAGTTGTAGTGAACTTATTTTGAAAAGGGAATGGGATTTTTATGGGAAAGTCTAAACTTTTTGCTCAAATTTTGAAGAAATCCCGAGGCTTGGAGGAAAATTCGTGTGGCACCGCTGAGGGATAGGTCTTCCAAGCAGCCCCCCATCCGCAACAATTTCCGCTATGTACCTGTTATGAAAACTAATAAAACTTCCATAAAAACAGGGAGTGTCCTCACACACGGATTTCTTTTCATTATAATAAAATAAAGCCGGAATGATTTCATTTTTAAATGCTCTCTCATTTTCATCGAATTTGAGGGCAAAAAATAAATATCTCAAATAAATTTAAATGAGAATTTAAAATAATAATAAAAAATAAAAAACGAAATAATCGTTTTCCCTGGTTGGCAATCAGGCGCGTACGCTGAAAATTATTTCTGGTGGTGTTTTGGAAAAACAAATTTATAAATTGTGACTCTTTGCATTTTGGACGGGGTTTGAAACACAAAAAGCACTCCTTGCAATACCCCTGTTATCAATAGTAAATGTCCAAAAATAAACGATTGCATTGTGAAAAGGATCAAACTGGTAAATTGGACGAGCAATAAAAAACTTCTTTGAATTTCATTTTCCATGAAATTTTTTCCTCGAAGTGCTTGTGGTTTTTTATCGTGGTTTTAATTGTGAAAGGATTAAGATTCATTCTCGCAATATTAAAGGAAAATTTTAAAATCCTTTAATGCTTTAATGCCAGGATTATTTTCAATGGCCGGCGCAGCGCATGCATCTTCTGTTGGGAAAATTGGTTTCGCTGTCTCTCCGTTCATCGTTCATCACACAGATGTGCATTAGGGTGGTCCAAATTTGCTAAGTTCGTTTAATTTTGCGAGTCACCCCTTCAAAATATTGTAGAGGGCAACAGTAAATGGAAATTAGTCTAAAAAATCATGTTTCTGAACTTTGACCTCGTTGAGCACCTCCTAAATGATGTCCGATCGATCTAAATCTTTTCATTTCCCTTTTCTGTTGCCCTCTACAACATTTTGAGGGGGTGACTCGCAAAATCCGACACAAAATAATTTTCCCATACAATTTTGGACCACCCTAATGTACATTATTATATACAGGGTGTAAAAGGCAACTTTATGAATAATTTTATAATGCGATATCTCATGTCAAGGGCTATGTTTTTTGTTCTTACTTTAAAGTAAGTAAATAGGATGCATTTTTGCATACGTTTTTAAATATTCTATCAAATAGTTGCACATTTTGAAATCATATCTTTGATTTTCTTTGAAAAATCTTTTTGAAAATTCTTTTATGCTCTGCAGATTTCAAACGTAGATTATGCATATGGATTTCTAGGTTTGGGGACGAGCTTAAGGCCTGGCCTACAATGGGAATATTGAAAGCCTTCAACATTTAAAACAAAAATTATGAACTGATTTTCTGACAACGTCTTTGATTAGGAGGTCTTTGTCGCGGCGACAAGTAGTTTACAGGTGAGAGACGTACGGAGAAGGGAGAGGGGTTTTCCTCCCGTACCGGCGATACTCTTTGACACCGAGAGACATTTTTGTTTATGTAGACGCGAAGGAGACACCGAAAGATAATTTCAAAATTTTTCTTGAAGAATTCTTCAATTCTGGACCAATCGATTGGTAACAAATTTTTTTTCAATTTAACTGACAGTTTTTGCTATTTGGCGAAGCCTTTTTTTTTGCCAAAAAATTATTTGGCTTAGTTTAACTGTTATCATTTGACCGAAAAAATTAAAGTCAATGTTTACTAGTTAATTTTGCAACTTTTTCAAAAAAGTCATAAAAATAAAAGGCATTCAGGATTCTTGTAGATCGCGTCCTGGGGATCAAAAGGATATAAGTACAAAATTTCCTTCTGGAAAAATTTATAATCCTTGACTTTTTGATTTTAGTTCGGTATCATAACTGTTATTTCCGGTCGCTGCTATCGATATTTTCGATAATCGATAGTTTCAATAATGGATATGTTCAATAATCGATCCTTTTAATAATCGATATGTTCAATAATCGATAGGTTCAATAATCGATAGTTTCATTGATCGATAGCCAAAGTTTTCAAAAGGTTCAACAATCGACAGTTTCAATGGTAGGTATATGTATAAATTCAACAATCAATAGTTTCCATAATTGATAATTCTTAGAATCGATAGTTTAGATAATCGATAATTTTTACAATCGATAATTTTGATAATCAATAGATGATTTTCGATTGACTCTCGGCTCTTATCTAAATAAGGGAATTTTTAAGAATCTCTGCATTTCAAAAAGAAGGAAGCCCTCTGTCACCGCCAGCACCGCCTTTCCAATGCTAATTAAATGTCCATGAATCAAAACAATCGATAGTCTTCAAAAACCATCGATGTTCTCGATGGTTTGAAACCATCGATAGTATCGTTAGTGCTATCACTGTTACTGATGGCGGGGATCAGACCCTCGTCTATCCACAACTCTTTCGAATTTAACATGGCGTTGTCAATACCAGGGACAGGTCGTCATTTTATTCGCTATCTTTAACGTAGCCCATGAATAAACCCATGTGTGTTCTGTAGTGGGAAATGTCAGCTACAGTATTCCACGAATATATGCACCCCGGATATAAGCACTCCCCGGTTATATGCACTAAAAAACGTGCATTCATGTTTTTTCAACAAAATTGTACTGAAATTATTTCGATATATGCACCCCGCTTATAAGCACTCCCCGCTTATATGCACGCGAATTTGTGCCATTTTCCTACTACTTTCATATAAAAAGCCCCTCTTATAAGCACAAGCTGGAAGGCGTATGGCAACTGGGTTGTGAGAAAAGCCAAGTATGAACATAAATTTAACTTTATGTGTGATTTTTGGTTGAAAGCCAATTTTTTTTTTTCTTTTTTTAATAAAGTTGTTTGTTTTAAATAAATGAAGCTCAAATTTCATATGTTACCAATATATGTATCATATGTTTTTCGTGTATATGCACTGGTGCTTATAACCGGGGTTTCAATATAAGCACTCCCCGCTTATATGTACTCTTCCTCCAGCATTTTGGACCTTACATATATCCGTAGAATACTGTATTCAGGTAGGGAAGGTGGACGGAACATTTCGCCGGGTGAAAAGCACTAGTATTTAGGGCATAGAAGAGGAACGAATAAAATCACTAGACCCACAAATCAAATTAAATAAGCTATTTTATGTGCTTTCAGCATTTCTTCATTATACCCGACACACTCGGTGTCGAGGGTATATTGCGTTTGTGTGGTTGTGTGTAACAACCAGAACCAGTCGAGATAGACCATAAAAAATATATATAGAAATGATCAGCGTCACCAGGAGATTCGATTTAGACATGTCCGTCCGTCTGTCCGTCTGTCCGTCTGTTTGTATACAGTTATCTTATCGAAGGAGTTGAGCTATCTTGACAAAATTTGGTATGCGTGCTCACGGGGACATGAGTAAGAACAAGTTCGAGATTGGACCCGATCGGATCATTTTTAGGAAAATTGTCTCGTACAACCCAAATTCAAATGGGACTTGAATGAAATTTGGCACTTATGCTTTGTTTGTAGCAATAAACATCCTCCAAAAAAATTTCCTTGGTCGGTCCATTATTAAGGGTACCTCCAGTACTAGGGTCTGTCACAAAAATCCCAAAACAGCCCCAAAATCGGACTTTTTCGAAATATTTTAATGAAACTTAAAATTTGAGCGTATATTTAAGCCTCCGATTATAGTTCAACAAAAATTGGAAAAGTGGGCGTGGCAAAGGGGCAGTTTTCATAAAGAAATCTATCAAAAGTCGGTATATGGGGCCCCTTATGGTCTTAAACACCTCTTGATATTAAAAATTATTTGAACATGTGTGTATGTGTCGGGTATTCTATTGTCAGGCTCGCCTGACTATAACACCCTTACTTGTTTTTATATTGAAAATATTTTCTTATTTTCGACGTGAGGGAGCACGTGAGGGAGCACAAATACTCACCAACATGTTGCAACAGTGGGAAAAGGCTTCCTATTATTCTATCTTGTTGTGTTTAGTAAAATGGCTAGTCGCCAAAGACTGCCATAATGGCTGGTCGCATATTTCAGTGGCAACCAACTGACCACAGGGACAGTCCAGAAAATTTTGCTAACATATAAAATGGCTACTTTATTAAATATAGTTTTTCATGATACAAGAAAACAAGATAGGTCCACTTCAGCCCGATGATGTCACAAATACAAAATGAGAGCTTCGTTGTTGTTGTTTTGCATGTTAAGCCCAACGTCACAACTATACTTTAGCATTGGAAACAACAACAATGCGAATCCTTTAAAATAGCGGTACCCGAAGTGGCGCTATCTTGCTCTCTTTGTATCATGATAGTTTTTATTATATTGCCAATAGGTGTGACGAATAAACGTAGTGTAAGGAAATAAATGAGCAAATCGCAAAGACACGAAAACGTCTCGATGGAAATCGAAACAGAAACTAAAACCTACATGACTAAAACAGCGAACCGCAAACAGACACTTCAAATCCGATCTGATTTGCCTTTTTCGGTTGACAACCCACCAGTAAGCGTGGTGTAAATTGCCTTGAGGCAACTAGTACTTTCACCAGAACTAAAGAACTAGTGCAAACGGGGATAGAGTTTCGTATAGAGCTCTGACTTGTATTGCATGAAAAAATTGTTTTTCGTGTCGGTAATAAAAGTTTCCATGATAATGTTATTGCAAAAAGTGTTGATACAGCGTTGAAACATTAAATCTACCTTTAAAAATTACACAGATGAATCCTTTTATTGAAAAAAGAAACAAACGAAAAACCACAAATTATGGTGAATAATCTTTCAAAACGAACTAGTGTTTTACTATACCCAATTTACCCAATTGGTTCCCAAAGCACTAGTAAAGCGTTAGTTCAAGTGTACAAGTGGTGATTTTTAGCCCACATGCAATGTTAATTTTCTACAGAAAAATACATAAGCAGGGCTATAAAGAAGAACCAATACTGATGGAATAAGAACTACGAAAACGCTAGAGTTTAACTGCTCGACTTCCTGCAGGGAAGTTATCAGAAATTCGAAAAAGAAACAGATAAAAAAAAGAAGAAAAGAAAACAAAATGTGGAAATGCGCACTGAAGATAAAAAATAAAATTAAAACTTGAGCAAAGCACAGAAGCAGAACAAACAAAAGAGCGAGAAAAAAAAATAAAAAATAAACAAAACAACGAAAAAGAAGTTTCGGGTAATATTTTCTGACACGCGTCCCCCTTACCATCTGCGATGACAATTTCTTCCGACACAAAGTGAGAATATCTAAAGCCATCGTTAGAGATGATGAGTACTACGATTATACGGAAGCTAATCTTGATTAACAAATAATCGCGAGTTGTAAAGTGATCGTTTAATAAAGCTGCCGAAATACAAGATTAACCCTTTCAGACCTGATTTCTTTTTTATTTGTAAATATTTGACTGAAGACTTTTTTCTCGATTACAGGTCAAAATTGTAAAAATATGCAACCCCGAAGCTAAAGATATCTAGATTTATAAAGAGCTTTGTATCTTGTAATGTCTCCAGTTGTGTGCTCGCCAGATCTGAAAGGGCTATAACATCATTAAAGTGCTGCTGGACTGTTGAAAAGACAAACCAAATTTACATAAATAGTAGCAGCACTAATCTTTTTCTTTTTTTTTATCATGATTAGTCTCAGCATTCGTGATTAATTATGAATCTTGAATTAGCTATTCGCGATTCACCCACTTTTTACCGGCTGGTTACTTTAAAGGGTCAATATTAATCGAAATTTTCTGCTGTCGGTCAAAAATGGGCAAAATTCGTTTATTTTATGAACTTGGATTTTTATTTTTATGTTTTTTTTTTTTTTTTTTGTTTTTGCTTGGCGAAACGTCACGAAAACAGATCATACTCAAAAATTCAGATAGCAACTTTGCATAAATCGCTGCGGAGCTCCGCGGAGCTGCGAATACGTGTATCCTCTTGACTTCAATCAAATAACCGAACGACCATTAAACCAGCCAGATTCAACGGTTAAGAAAACCAGTCACACTGGCAGTTAGTCATTAAGTCAAAATCCGCCATCCGTCGCTGTGATATTTCTTTTCTCACCGACTTGTTTGATGCTGCTTCTTAACATGCCATCCATACATTCATCCACTTCTCCTTCATATCACAGTCATCGCAATCGCCATCGCCATCATCAGCATCAGCGTCAAAGTCACCATAAGAGCCAGAGTCCGCTTCCGAGTCTCGCACTCATCACAACACTAGCTTTGCTCTCGACACATTTCGACAAGAGAAAGGAAGCAAAAAAAAAACAAAAAAATAAATAAAAAAATTATAATAAAAAAGCAGTGCCCTGCGACATTGACAAATGATCTGTGTACAGAGCGAAGTGTGTTTTCTTTCGGATTTTGCGTTTTTGTACCACTGTGTGTACTAAAGTGCAGTCCGTTTGGAGTATCCACTCAGCCGGTCATTCATATCGACAAGATAAATGCTAACAGCGAAGGCGCCAAAAATCACAATCTCCCATAAAATTTCGTTTTTTCATGCGTCGGTCCGTCCGTCCGTCCGTCCGTCCATGTATCCCGTTCATTGCAGGGGGAAGGTGTCAAGGGGCCAAGTACGTAAGCAAATTGAAGTGTTAATCTGCGTTTTCGGAAATTTTATTATATGCAAATCTTTTTTTCTGTCCATTTCATATGAACTGAACTTGAAGCTTTAAGCTTTTTGGCTTCAACTTTAAATTTTAAGAATTTTTAACGAAGAGCTATCAAGAATTAACATGAATGGCATCAGTGGAGGGAGTTGCTACCATTTTGTCGTTTATATAACAGTTTTATTTTTTTTTAAATTTTCGATTTTTCTTTTCTTTTGTTTTTAACAAAGTCGTTAAATTTATAATCTAACTTAATTTATTCACATATCTGTAACTAGAAGATGACGTCTTTATTTTATGGTCTCTCAAAAAAAAAAAAAAAATAAATAAATAAATAAAAACCCGTCTTTAAAGTAGTGTGCATAATAATAGCTTCGAAAATTGATCTTGTAACAAGCTCAGATGATTTTGAGGCGTCTTGATTTTCTATATCAGTCAAAAGGGAAGGAGGACGAGGAGAAGTTTCAAGCCGCCTCCGAAATGCGAGGAATCATAATGGAACAAGAGAAAATAGTCTTAAAGGCTTTTCAGACTATGAATTTAAAATCTGAATTTAGCTCCTTAAGTTGAATTTATCAAAAACCCTTTCAGACTGTCCGTTTCTGAATTTACGACTTCAAACAGATGTTTTTTGTTTTGGATTGATTTTCGAACAACTTTTCACAGTCTGGAGCAATTGTTTCATGCAAAAGCTGCAAAATGGAAAATGACCAGAAAAAAATGATAAGCATGTTATTGTTGAGACGTCACAAATTGCAAAAAATGAAAGCAACCGGAATGGTGTTAATAATTAGCTTGCTAACATCAATTTTGAACAACATTCAACATGCTGCAATTCTATCCAGCAGTCAAAACACGCTTTTGAATATTACCCAGCAAGCAATATGAGCGCTTTCGGATACTCTTTTCGGACAGAGATAAAATTGCTTTCACCCTCCTAATGAAGATTTTTCTGAGCCCGTGCTTAAAGAGGATTTCCGGATGATCCGAAAACGCTCCATTTTATGTGTTTACTCATAAAACGGTCTTACATTAGGCTCTTTTCAGACGTGTGATTCGGAGCGCTCCGAAATTTGCTTGCTGGGTAATTTCAAATCAAAATACAAACAGCTGACTTCAACGTTCAAGGTTGAAAAAAAAGGGAGTAAAAGGTAAGGGTTGCAGCAACGAATGCCTAAACTCATGAGTTTATTTCTGAGTTTAAAGACTCCAAACTCAGTTTAAACTCACTACTAAAGTCTACTTAAGGTACTAAAATCAGTTTAACGCAATAGTCTGGAAACCATATTAATAGTGGAATCTCTATAAATCGAATGTCAAGGGAAATGAATAATAATTTAAAATAGCGGAGTTTTCGACTTAAGAAAAATTTCAAGATACGTGCACAGAAGCGAAAAATGTCACCTAAAAATAAGGAGATTAACGTCTAAAAAAGCATGGTGACCAAAGCGAGTGCGAGGGGACAAAATTGACGAAATATTTATTTATATATTTATTTTTTTAGCTTGAATTTCATCTTTTTCATTTATTGAAAAGGAAATCGGCTAAAAATTCAAATTCGTTCTTGTTGTTGCGTAAACATTGGATTTTTACGTCATAAAATGAGCAAAAAAAAAAAAGTGCAAATCAGATTAAAAATTTCTTCTTGACAAAAAGATCAAAAGATCTATTAATGATTGCGGTGCTAAACAAATTTTGAAACATTATTAACCGCTTTGCACCTCCGTCTAGGGCGGACATGGCCATGTTTCGTCACGACGCCACCCGTGACTCATCAGCGCCTTTGGAGTGCATAATTGTTTGAAAATTCAAAAAACTTCCCACCCAACATTTGGAAGACTGTTTTATGAGAAGATTCATTTACGAGTCTTTATCGAGCCCCCTTCATGATTAGAAAATGATTGATCACATGCATGATTAAAAGAAGACTCGAAAACGACTCTCCAATATGTTTCAAAAGCGAGTCGTATTCAAATTACAAAAACAAAATATAGAGCAATCGCCAATTAATCACGTATGGGATTGAAATATGATCATTCAAATTGTTTCTATCTTATATTTCACACAATATTTGACTCAAAATTGAATTGAATGGAATTCGAATTTAAAGTTATAAACGAAAAATTTCCATGACTTTCGATTTGGAAAGCTTGGTGTCGACGGGTGAGCACAGGACTAGACAAGTAAGAAAGCTAAAGTCGGTCAAGCCCGACTTTGAAATACCCAGCGTCCCGAAATTATGAGCGCACTATGTTTTGCTTCTCTATTTATGGGCGTGGTAGTGGGCGGGCCACATAAATTATTTCCCTACACTTTTCATTCACTTTGGTAAACCTATGTTGCGAATTTGAAGCTTCTTCGCCTTTTAACACGGAAGTTACGAAAAATCTTCATTTGTGGGCGTGGCAGTGGGCGGGCCACAGAAATTTTTTTCCTTCACCTTTCATTCGCCTTGTTCAACCTATGTTGCGAATATGAAGCTTCTACCCCATTAACTTCACAAGTTACGATAAGCCCTTATTTGTGGGCGTGGCTCGAGGACGACGGCGTCAATTTTTTTTCAGGATATGTCCCTCTTTGTAGTTTACCAGTACACCAAATATCAATGAAATGTGGTGAGTGGTTCGCAAGTTACAAGCATTTTACTGAAAACACATTAAATTCATTTGTGGGCGTGGCAGTGGGCGGATGTCTCCCATTTTTACTTAGGATCATACTCGGACCGCGATATACCTTTGTGCCAAATATCGACTTGATTGGTCCAACCGTTTCGGAGGAGATCCGACCACGGACGGACGGACAGACAGACAGACGGAGAGACGGACGGACGGACAGACGGACATGTCGAAATCGATTCAGTTTTTGATCCTGATCATTTCTATATATATTTGTCTATATCTCCAGAGCTTAATTCTCCCTGTTACAAGATTTGCACAAAACTAATATACCCCGCTTACGCTGGGTATAAAAAAGTTGAATTTATAATCAGGGCGTGCAAACGAAACAAATAACGTTCGGGTTATGGTTTTGGTTATAAAATGATTATGGTTTCGATTACGGTTTCGTTCTGAAAAAAATTATTTCGGTTTCGGTATCGTTTCGTTCCGGTTACGGTTTTTCCAAGATTTTAAGATTCGCGGATAAAATCCAAGATATTAATCTCTTGCAAAGCAAACCCAAAAATTTTTAAATTTCCAACTGTCGTTGCAGTACAAAAAAAATCTTGACTACGAAATATAGACTTCAAACGCACCTTAACCTTTCAGGATTCAGTAAGCAATTCAGTGCCGTGTCGGGTTCGCTTTATAGACCATTGATATTCACAGCACAAAACTAAAGGTGTTGTCAATACGCATTTACACGTTAAGAATTTTCAATATTCTAGAGTCAGACTCACGAACAAATGTTTTGAGAAAATTAAGTAAGTAGAGAATGACGTAAGACGAAAAGGGACGGTGTTTGTTAACTGTTCCGGGACAATCTTCTTCATACTTCTATCAATGCTTCTCTTTCTTTCCCATGTATTCAAATGGGATAATTTCGAAACATGTTTCACAAATCTGACCCGGCATACAGTGAAAAAAATTTTCGTCAGCAAGGGACGCACGGGGAGGGAGAAAAGCACTTGCATGACACATCCCCTCGCGTCTGGTCTACAAAAAATATGTTTCATTATAGATATACAGTAATAAGTCCTCAGCAACCCAGTTTCTCAAATAGAGGCCCGTTGGAATCAAAAAACTATTTATGTATATCTCTGTACAAATAGTTAAGTTATATTTAAGAATTATGATTCGAATAATTACTGTTAGTTCCCACCCAAAGGAAGATCCAGTAAAGAGAAGAAAAGTTAAAAAAAAAAAATTATCGATATGTCTTAACGTGTAAATGCGTACAAACCTTAATTATTTTGTTTGTGCTAAAAATTTAAAGGCCTTCCAAAAGCTGCATCTTTGGCTGAAGTTAGGACATGGTGTAAGATGTGCTTTTTTTTTTTATCGTCATTTACAGTGTTTACACGACCCGCTAGATACGTGTTTACTCGACACACTTAAGTCTATCTGTTACTGTTTGCCCACACGATTTTTATTGGTGGCAAAAAAAGACTGATAGTCTTAAAAGTGTCGAGTAAATACGTATCAAGTGGTCATGTAAACATGGTATGTAATTGATTAAGAGTCACATAAACATTGACTGAAATAGTCAGTGAATTGTTTTAGTGAAAAAAGCACGTGTGCGGCACACCGACACATGAAGGGAAATGTATAGGCAAGAGTACATAAACACGTACACGGGTGACTGATCAGTCAGACTGAATGTTTATGTGCCGCATTAATGAGCGACCATGAAATAAATGAAATTTTGGGGAAGATGTAAGAAATTGTTTCAGAAACCGTTTCGAACCGGTTTCGGTATTTCGGTTTCGGTTCGGGAACCGGTTTCCAAAAAAACCAAATATCGGTTTCGGTTTTATTTCGGTTAGGAAAATAAACCGGTTAAAATCGGTTATGGATAAAATCGGTTACGGTTTCGGTTTCGGTTCCGGTTGCACGCCCTGTTTATAAAAAAATTTTTAATTTTTGAAAGGCAATTGATTATAAATATGAGTCGTAGAAGACTCCAAAATGATAGCAAATATGAGTCGTAGAAGACTCCAAAATGATAGCAAATATGACTCGAAAATGACTCGCAAATGATATCAAATATGACTCATTAAGAAGAGTCGCGGCTAGGGTTCCAATTTATCCCGGTAAAAGTATCATTTTTGATCAGAAAACGAGCGCATATTTGATCTTTTTAATCAGAAAGGCGACTCGAAAAAGACTCGCTTTTGATCAAAAATTTCGAAAAATGCTAACTGGGTTATAGGTGAATTATTTTACAAAGTTTCTGAGAATTATACGCATTAGATGTGAAGATAATGGCATTTTAGGGAACGTTAACCTAACGTTATTATTATTATTAAGATGCTAAACTTCTAATTTCTACAAGGAATCATCTTAATTTTATTGAATAGGAATTCCCCCTAAAGTTTAGATGGACCTTTTTTCGGAGCAAAACTACAGGGAAATCTTCTAAACTTTATTCTAATTCATAGGGTATTTTATGTTATGTTTATGTTTTCCTTATGTGTGATTTCAACGGAAGGGCATGGCATATTTTCAACTTACCGAAGGTTTCGACTTAACGACGTTCAAGCTATATGTAGAGATTCCACCGCATAAAGTTGGGTTATGCCCAAAACCCATCCCGAAATAATTTTCTGCCCACGCACCTGGCTGGAGGTCCAACGCCAGCCTCAGTCAAAGTTTGCTAAGCAACTCTGAGCCTGATCCGATATCCTGATCGAGAAGTGGTTCATAAAAGGGCCTATTATTGATAGGCGTCATAGCCGATTAAGGGAAAACCGAAAACATTTAAGTGTTAAACATATGTCTTAACCAAATTTTATTTTGTCCAAAAAAATACGAAAAGGTTGAAATAGGTGTAAAAAAAGATTGAGGCTTTTATACGATTCCCGTACAAGTTGAACGACTTATAGCAATGTTGCAAATACAAATGAATATGCTGTATATGCTGAAGGGTTCAAAGGAAACATGAAATTAAAAAACGAAATAAACCTTTGCGATGAAAAGATTTCAGATATTGTCTCCTCAATTGGAGTCTACGCACACACGAAGCAAATGAATTGTCATTGACCGTAGACAATTAAAAGGGGGTAAGTACCCCTTCAAGGAGCCCATAATTTTCAAGGGAATTTTTTTTCAACTTCAAACCAAGAAGGTGTTGTACATATCCTGAGGTTGTTGTCCTGAGGTTTTAAGCGTATTAAATTTTCAAGTTTTCCGCACGACAAATTGTCCGAATTTCTATGAATTTCCACAAAATCAATCTTCTTAATAGTCGGTCCTGTCCGGCAATTTAATTGCTGGTTTTCGAGTGTTTTATTTTTTGGGACTGTTATATACTTCTGAATTAATTGATTCGACCGTTTATTATGAGAATAGAACACAGCTGGACGAGGACTCAGGACTCTTGATCGTTATCCATTCTCTGTCACAAGATCCACACAAAACTAACATGCCTACCCAGCTGAAGTTGGACTCTTTGAAATGAAGCGTACATGCAAATCGTTTTAGAATTTCGCATTGTAAGGAAATCTCGACTATAATGGCAGTTAAATTAACTCGTTGCTTTTATTATTCATTCATTATATTTTTATTTAAAGTGCACCGCATTTCGACTTGGATTTGATGTGTGTAGGAAAAAACTATCAACGCCAATGAGATGAAATTTTATTGAGTGTATTTTTTTGTTGTTGTTTGCGTTTATTTATTTGCTCACTTTAGCGCATATCGCACACTAATCACTAAACCGGCACAATTCAAAAATTTTTTAATCACTTTTTCCATGTTTGCCAACATTTAACTGCAGCAGGAGGAACACGTGGAAAATTAACATTTAAATTTATTGATTCTGCAGTTATTTAAGAATAATATAAATTTAGAAAAGAAATTGTTTGTAAAGGCTTCGAGAGTTATTGGCTGTTGGCCCGAGAAATGCAAAATTTTGAGTTGTGCCGATTTAGTGATTACTGTGCGATATGTATATCATCTAGAATTTGCACAATTTTTATACCCGTCACTTTCCGTGTCGAGGGTACTTATATTGAGTTTGTGCGGTTGTGTGTAACACCCAGAACCAATCGAGATAGACTACAAAAAATATGTATGGAAATGATCAGCGTCGCCAGGCGATTAAATTTAGTCATGTCCATTCGTCTGCCTGTCTGTCTGTCTGTCTGTATACAGATTTCTTATGAAAGCAGTTCAAATATCTTGTCGAAATTTGGTATGCTTGCTTGCAATGGCATGAGCAAGAACAAGTTTGAGAATGGACCAGGTCAGCCCATTTTTAGTGGTACCTGCAGTACCAGGGTCTGCTAACAAAAACACAAAAACTGCTCTAAAGCCTAAACTTTTCCAGATATTTTGATCAGGTTTGATATTTGAACATACTTATAGGCAGTAAATGTGGTTTCCAAAAATTGGAAAAGTGGGCGAAAATAGTGTCTTACACCTGAAATTCAAATGGGACATGAACCAAGTACCGGCATGTGTGCCTTTTCTATGGTCATGAATATCCTCTCCAAAAATTTTGGTGATCGGTCCATAATTCGGGCTACCTCCAGTGCTAGGGTCTGTCAAAAAATCCCTAAAACAGCCCCAAAATCTGGGGGTTTTTTTTCGAGATATTTCAGTCTAATCTAGAATTTGAGCTTTTTATGATTTAAAACTCCGATTAGATTTCCTAAAATTGAAAACGTAGGCGTGGTAAAACCGCAGTTTTCATAGAGAAATGGAACAAAAGTTGAAATATGAGGCTCTTAACCGCCTGACTATAACACCCTTAATTGTTTTATTTCCATTTTTTGTTTAACAAAATTGGTATTACTCGTTGTGACTTGTGCGATTTGAAACAAAAAGGAAATAAATGAGAATAAAAAATAGAAAACCGCATTTGCCATTCTCTCCGCCAATCGTTCTCTACGTCATTCATTTCTCTTTTCGAGATTTGAGTGCTGCTCCGAATCGGATGTTTGTGGGTTTCAACTTTTTTTCTGTTCGCCTTTTTCTATTCTAATTTTTTAAACGTCTTTTTTTAACCATTTATTTTTAAGAATACGTGAATACTCTATGACGTGACAGGAACGAGCTTCGAGCTTCGGGCTTCGGGCTTGGGCTTGCTTCTCCGAGCTTTGGCTTTCAATCTTCATAGATGCCGTGTGTATATAGTTTTGTGGTTTACCTTTTGTGGCTTCCAAACGGAAGCTTATGAATAATTAAGCTTCGAAATGTCATGAATGCCGATTTGAGTGGGTCGGTCTCTTTTTAATAGCACAAATTTCAAATTGCCATCTTTAAAATCGTAAAATTCATTCACGAAATCAATATGTGAATTGTTTTTCTTTCCTTGTGTTTCTCCGCTTTTAAGTTTATCCATTTAGCGTTAATGAGCTTACTAATTAAAATAATAATAATCATTTAATTTGGAACGACGCAGAACTTTTACTACCTCGCCTCATCAAGCGATCGCCCGAACAGTTTTCATCTTAAACCACTTTTGTCCTGCATATAGTAGAGTCCCCATATCACGACCAAGTTTGTAACGACGAATCATTTTAAGCTCAAGTTTGATTTCATATGTTCTACGATGGAAACAAGTAACGGTGTTATAGTCAGACGAGCCTGTCCATATAATACCTGACCCAAATACGTACCTATGTTTGAACATTTTTGACGTGATAACGTCTATTAAATCGATGATAGGACACTCAAATAGCGAGAATCTGCCGACGGCGAATTAAATGTGCGTTCAAAATGTTCATCGTTCATTTTACGCGATAACAAAGATGATTTGTTGGAGAGGGACGCACGGGGAAGATAAAAAAAACTCTCCCATACCACATCCCCGAACATCCCTCACCCACAAACCACTCAAATACACAAAAGTACAAATCGGTTTAGAGCAGGTAGTTCGGTCTCATGAGAAAGCAAATCGTCTCAATCGTCTCTTCACAAGCAGACAAGGCGAAAATATGCAAAAGGTACACAACGTCTAAATACAAATTTACGTATGGCTATGGGCGCGCACACAAATTCACACATGTCACGCAATTGACGGACAAGCGCGGGACTGCCGAAAAATAATCAGAATGATTGGCGAATTGCTAATGATTTCAATCAAGCATGTTTGAGCTGTTTAACATTAAAATATCCACCATTTGAAAGATTGAATTAAAAAATTTAATGGTGTTCCAATTACAATTTAATAAAATACTATGCATAAGTATCCCTCCTCATTTAATATCACGTGGTAATACACAAGAAGCTGAATTTTAAAACCTTTCTTACTCAATTCTCTATACTTTGCAAGCAGCACTGATGCTAGCCAGTGTTTTAGTGACTCTTTTGCCTTGGATTTTGAAAAAAATCTCATTTTTTATGGTTGCTTTAGGAAAGTGATCAGTAAAAATCCCTTGTAAACATTTGAAGTGATTTTTGGTTAAAGGTAAAATCAAAAAATTCCATCGAAACTAAAACCCCTCGCTCTGCCATCAGTGCATAGAATAAAATGTTAGCATGACGACTATAATTCTCATTTGGTTTGTAAAATGGGACACTTAAGACTCGCAGAATTTCTGAAGATTTTTCGAGACGTGATGAAGCAAGGACGTGCGTAAGTCATAATCATCATCACCATGACCGTCATCATTACCATCATCATCACCGTCATCATCACCATCAACACCATCGTCATCACCATCAACACCATCATCATCACCATCATCATCACCATCATCATCACCATCATCACCATCATCACCATCATCATCACCATCAACACCATCAACACCATCATCACCATCGTCATCACCATCATCATCACTAACCTCACCATCATCATCATCATTACCACCATCATCACCATCATCATAGTGCTACGTTAAATATATGTAATGTGCCAAGTAAAAATTTAATTTTGTATGAACAGGGCCTGCAAAAGTTTTTAAAACAAGTGCAGGGATCAGTGCTCGGACTTGAAAATTTTTAAAGGTGGTCGATTCTTAAAGAAGAAGTGGTAGAGGCGTATAAAAAGTTCTAGATTTAAAATTGTTTAAAATAGTAAATTAGCATTTCACATCTGATCATGTAGAAAATTGGGAAACTTACATAAATATTTTTAGGTAATTTCTCTTATTATAAAAAAATGTATCAATATTTATTGGATGTCGTTAAGCGCCAATACTGACATTCTTCACAACATTCTTGAAAATAGGATGCTGCCAACATATTTTTCAATAACACATAACATTGAAGCACATATTTTATGCTCTCAATTATTCTAAATGATCATAAAATAAATAAAACAAAGGCATAAATAAGTAAAAAAACAAAATGGAAGATTTATTATTTTCTATTTTATACTTAGGTATATTAAAAATCTCAAATTGTAAGTTTCATTAAAATATTTCGAAAAAGTCAGATTTTGGGACAGTTTTGGGATTTTTGTGACAGACCCTAGTACTGGAGGTACCCTTAATAATGGATCGATCAAGGAAATTTTTTGGGAGGATGTTTATAGCTTCAATGGAAGCATAAGTGCCAAATTTCGTTCAAGTCCCATTTGAATTTCGGGTGTAGGAGACAATTTTCGAAAAACGCCCTTCTGACACACCCACTTTTCAAATTTTTGGAAATCATATTACTTGCTTTTAGCATGTTAAACTTACAAATTTCATCAAAATATCTTAAAAAACTTCGGTTTTAGAGCAGTTTTTGTGATTTTCGTAACAGACCCTAGTACTGGAGGTACCCATAAAACTGGCCCGATCGGGTCCATTCTCGAACTTATTCTCACTCATGTCTCCGTGAGCACGCAGACATACTCATCAAGATAACTCAACTCCTTCGATAAGAAAACTGTATACAGACAGACGGACAGACATACAGATGGACATGGATAAATCGAATTTCCTGGTGATTGTGATCATTTCGATACATATTTTTTATGGTCTATCTCGACTGGTTCTGGGTGTTACACATAACCACATAAACGCAATGTACCCTCGACACAAATTGTGTCGGGTATAAAAATTGCTAAAAAATCGTCAAATTTATGTGGGAAAAATGTGTGCCTTACGCGGTAAAGACTTAATAGACATTTATTCGATCCAATTTTTAAAGTTTTCAAATCTTGCTTCGTACACTGAGCGAAAACTACGGTTGTGTAATTTACAACGATTCGTAGTATACTACGACCGTAGTTATTTTAGAGCAAAACTGTAGTACGGACGTATTCAAACATGACTTTAATAGGCATGCGTATTCTTTAGGAACAAATTTCTTTACACACGTATTTAAAAACTTCTATAAAAAAACACGTAAAATAGTTTTCATTTGACTTTAAGTAACATATTTAGTCCACGCGAATTAGATTTCTCCGTGGCGTACGGGTAGCGTATTCGCTCAGCAATCCGAAGGGCTCGGGTTCAAATCCTACAGCAGGCGACTGAAATGTGTGAAAAATGGAAACTTTTCAAGCAAGTAGAAAAATATTAAAGGTAAAACAGGACAGCTAGAATGAGAAATCTAGCTTTCCCCAACCGTGTAGATAAGAGAGAAGAGAGGCCCATCATCCCGGCTTTCTAAATTGTATTTTTTTTGTTGCGTTAAATATTAAGTTTTAAAGTTTTTTATTCCTGTAAGGTTTTTAAATATTATATACCTAAATGTTATGTTATTATTTGTAAAAAAAAAAAAAAAATAAAATAAAAATAAAAAAAACGCCTGACCGGGGATCGAACCCGCCGACTTGGGATTTGGTACTACTTTCGCATTTCAAGTTTTTTACTTCGCTTGTGGTTATTTTAACTACGTCCGTTAATAGAGCCAAATCATTGCTGTTCCTAGTTAACTTAACTACGTTTTTGTTATTTTTACTACGATTTTTAGCTCAGTGTATGGATAAATATTATGGCTTAAATATTTGCTGATATAGAATAAATTTAAGAAACATAGAATTTATAAAAAAAAAAAATTGACGTTTGGTACCAATAAAAAAACAGTTTTTAACCTCCGTAACCTTCAGGTGAAGGACACTGGAAATTGAAATGTGAAGGAAATGTTCAATGCAAATCTTCTGCATTTGATATCAATTTGGGCCTCTACAGTCAATATGTTTGTTGTTGGCTCTATGGAAGTGAACCCGAGTATCAGTTTCAGACAAAGAAAACTTTATTATGGCCACGTTAAACTCGTTTTGACTTCGGAATTAAACAATCCGGTTTTTCGGAACACCCTGAAAAAGCTGATTGCACCAAAATACCAATCGCATCAAATTAAAGGTTAATATTTTGAAATGCAAATGAATATTGAATTTAAATTTTTTAAATTTAAATTTAAGTAAACAAATGTTCATAATTATTAAGAAATGTTTTTGTTTTATTTCTTATTTCTTATTTTTTGCTAAATTTGCATGCAGTGAATGCAAGAATGCTTCTCCTCCTCCTCCTCCACCTCCTCCTCCTCCTCCTCCTCCTCCTCCTCCTCCTCCTCCTCCTCCATAACCTAAACTACTTTGCAAGCTCGTGAAGCTTGAAACTCGTGAAAGCTGCAGCCTTTCGGCTTACTTCCATCCCATAGACACGTGATCTTATTGTACAAATGATGACGACCATTGCCCTCATCATCATTCAATCGGCTAACTTCCCTATTTTGAATTCATTTACTCAGCAGAGTAGATTCAACATCCAGAGCAGACTCCTCGTGTGTGTGTGATGAGAAATTTTAATGGAAATGTTGTTGATACGAGAGAACAATTCGACCAAGGAATAAAGATAATATGAAGTTAATTACGTGTACGCAAATTAAAGAATTTCTGGGCAAACTTCTAATTTAATTGACCAGTGGGAAAATGTCACTGTCATCATTGATGCCAGATAGATGACGCTGTCATACAAGAATATTTGCCTAATTGTGTTCGTTCAAATTTCTACTTTTCTCATTGATAAACCTATAGAATACATACTTAAGTATTTCGTTGTAATTAGACGAAATCTGGCGTTGCTCGGCGTTTGAGATTAGCTTTTTCCCCGCTTAACAAACGTCAAGTGTACCCACGTGAAAAAACTTTTCTCTCCGATGTGGATGAAATTTAGTGGAGTTATTAACATCCATGAATACACTAAATTTGCAAAATTACGGTCCGATCGGGTCCATTCTCGAACCAGTTTTTACTCATGTCCCCCGTGGGGACGTAATACCGAATTTCGTCGCGGTAGCTCAACTCCTTGGATAAAAAATCTGTAGACAGACAGACGGACATGGCTAAATTGAATCTCCTGGTCACACTGATCATTTTCATATATGTATCTACATTTTGTATGGTCTATCTCGACTGGTTCTGAGTGTTACACTCAACCACACACACGGAATATACCCACGAAACAGAGAGTGTCGGATATAAAAAGGTACAGTCAAAGAGAGATTATCGTCATCCGTTCTTTATAAAAGGAGACGGACGAAGTCGCTAGTGACACGTTACTGTCCAGTTTTTTCTTTTTCTTTTTGAGAAACGTCCTCGGAAGTGTCATGTCAAATGTCATTAGTTCCTGCTTCGGTGTCTCCCTGAACATCGGTGCGGGAAATTTCACGCCGGGTGGTTAAGCTTTCCTTTACACACGCCAGCATGCACACAAATACGCATACATAAATACATACATGCGTGCATGTATGTATACATGTTCGTTTTGGGCCTTGTGTTCCTATAGGGAAATGAGCTTCAGTCTCCTCATTTAAGATTATGACACTAACAATGACAATGACAACGATGATGATGACAATTATTATGAGGATGATGACGATGATGATGATGACAATAGTAATGATGATAATGATGATGACGATTGTACATAAAACTAGTATGTATATTAAGGCGACGATTGAAAATATTCCATTCTTGGGCACACATTATTAATTTAAATATTTAATCTAATTTTTTTGATGTTGATCAGGCAGCTTTTTTACGACTTTTTGAACAGCACTCCGCTAAGTAAACATTTTTTTGTTGCCCAGGCTTGACAAAAAAAAAAATCTTCATTCAATTATCTTTCAATCTTTCATCTCGTTCTTTCGTTCTTATATAGGAGATTTTCGTCAATTTTCGCATCGCTGCTAAAACGGTGGGATAGAGGCTCCTCTTCATCCCATGTCGGTTTGTGTGATTAAGTATATCCGCTTTAGTCGCACTTCGACTTAAAACTCTCTTTGTGCTGTATGCATGTGTGTGTGTGTGTGTGTATGTACCAGCGTTGCCAGATTATTTCTGTAAAAGAGCGGAATTTTTTTTTTTAATTTGACCAGAAAATGTGGGATTTCATAAAGAATGCGAGAAAACCGTCAAACAAATATATCAATGACCACTTTTTATACCGTCACACTCTTGGTCGAGGGTATATTGAGTTTGTGTGGTTGTGGGTAACACCCAGAACCAATCAAGATAGACTACACAAAATATGTATGGAAATGATCAGCGTCGCCAGGAGATTAATTTTTGGTCATGTCCATCCGTCTGTCTGTCTGTATACAGTTTTCGTATCGAAGGAGCTTATCTCTCTTGACATCAGTCCACTTTTAAGGGTACCTTCAGTACCAGGGTCTGCTAACAAAAACACAAAAACTGCTTTAAGGCCTAAACTTTTCCAGATATTTTGATCAGGTTTGATATTTGAACATACTTATAGGCAGTAAATGTGGTTTCCAAAAATTGGAAAAGTGGGCGAAAATTGTGTCTTACACCTGAAATTCAAATGGGACATGAACCAAGCACCGGCATGTGTGCTTTTTCTATGGTCATGAATATCCTCTCCAAAAATTTTGGTGATCGGTCCATAATTCGGGCTACCTCCAGTGCTAGGGTCTGTCAAAAAATCCCTAAAACAGCCCCAAAATCTGGGGGTTTTTTTTCGAGATATTTCAGTCTAATCTAGAATTTGAGCTTTTTACGATTTAAAACTCCGATTAGATTTCCTAAAATTGAAAAAGTAGGCGTGGTAAAAACGGAGTTTTCATAGAGAAAATGAACAAAAGTTGAAATATGAGGCTCTTAACCGCCTTTAAAATCTCTAGAATACTCTGTCTTAACGGTTGTGATTTTGGGGCCTGTTTAAAAATAATGTTCAAACATAAATGCCTGTGTCGGGTAGTGAAGCTCGGGCTCGCCTGACTATAACACCCTTAATTGTTCTTTTTCCTGTTCGTTCATTAGTAAATTTTGTTCAAATATGTTCGCAATAGCGTTGCTTAAATGTTCGGTTTTGTTCAACATTTTTGAAAAACGGTGCAAAAAGTGCGAGATTTTACTCGGGGAAAAAGTTTTGGCATGTCTTATTAAAAAAAAAAGCCCATTGATTCGCTTTAAAATAAAGAGTTTTTTTAAGCTTATATAGTGGAACAAAATTTTTTCTTATTTTGCAATATTAATGAGCAAAAAAAGGCAAAAAGGATTGCCGAAATATTTGTAAAAAGTCGGAATTTCTTATGTCACGGCCGGACATTAAAATTCGGAGCCAAAAAGCAGATAATCTGGCAACGCTGGTATGTATGAACGTATGTTATTAGGTGTGTATGTATGTGTGTGTGTGTGTGTGTGTGTGTGTGTGTGTGTGTGTGTGTGTTTGGCCGTCCTTTTGCATGTGGCTTCAGCTACACCTCCCCATCTGACGTCCCATTACGACAAATTCTGACGCAGCCGTCACTCATCCTTCAACGTAAAATAGTTTTTCTGCTTGCGTGACATTCATTCGAGGTATTATATTCTTCAATTGAAAGAAAACACTTTTTCGCTTGTTTTTTCTCCCTTTTCTTCTTTTTGTCCTTTCTCTTTTCGAATTCAAGTAAGCGAACGAAAAACAGGACGGCTTCATCACATTGAGATGAGCCGCGGCTTCACAAATTTCATTGCAGTATTTTACTGAATGAGGGAAACAGTTTTCCTTCAAATACTCGTATGAATGTACCTACTCTCATTTCTTTGCTTTACATTAAATTATGATCCACACCGATTTGGATTCAAATTTGAACCGACAATCGACACCATGCATAGAGCAGCACTTCTTATGTATAGAGTCCATCAGTTGAGAAAGGAGAGCAAAGTATCTCCACGATCTTAATTTTTTTTCTTCTTCTCATTACAAAATATTCTTCAAAATGGGTTAATACTTTTTATTTAAGAACAATAATAGAAATAACAATTACAAGAACAGGAACAATAAGCAAGCTCAAGGCTAATGATGATATTTCATTTCGTTTTATTTTCTCTAATAGCTCACGTCTTTAACAGCTCTCGTTATATTCTTTGTGTTCAGCAACTGTTTTGCTTGTTTTCTTTTTATTTTGACCTTCTTCGTTCTTCCTTTTCCTTTTTCCTTTTTCCTATTTCCAGTTTAATTTTCATTTCCCTTCCGTTCGTGTTATGATGTAAATGTTTTCGCTATGGGCTATTTTTTTTTGTTTGTTTACAATCATCACTATGACCTTTTCGTGTCGAACAGAAATCCTTCCGTTTGGCCTGACCCGCCCCGCCCCGCCACGGCCGACCTAGCCTGGCTTGGCCTTGCCTGGCCTAGCGCTTCTTCTGTGCCCATGTATCGCATTGTTTCCAAGTGTCTTCTCAATTATTGTGTTTAATTATTTTTGTTGGATTTTTTTTTTTTTTGGGAACACGAAGATATTGTTGCGTACCTACATCCATACATATCCATAAATACATATTTACATAAGCACATACATATATGTATGATATGTGGGGTTTTGTAGCGACAGTCTCAAGTCTTCATTCTCAAAACATTCAGCCAACCAACAATTCATATTGATTTTATGCCAGTTTATACCCCTTGGTCGTCGATTCCATCGCGTCTGACAGCATGTGCGAGACTTATTGAATTCTATGTATGTATGTATCTTTCCCTTTGAAACATCAATCAAAGTTATGACTCTGTTAGAAATCTTAATGGAGAAGAGCTTGGCAAAAGTTTAAAGGATTTCAAGAAGGCAAACTTCTCAATATTGATGAAAACTTTGAAAATTACGTGCTCTTAGTTACGGCACAGACACGCTCTCGAGTAGCTCGAACACATTTATTAAGGTTATTTGATACTAGATACGTCAGAATTTGTAGCTTCTCTGGTCGGGTCGGGTCTAGTCTCGTCTCGTCCCGTCTCGTCTCGTCTCGTCTTGCATGTGTTCATATCTGCGGCACATAATTTAAGACTATTGCATTACCAAGGGGTTTCATACTTCCATGGATATATTGCAGTGGCGGGCGTAAATTTAAATGGCATCGGTGGTCCTTCTTTACAGTCAAAAGATTCTAGTTGAATGCCATGAAAGTAAAACGTAAAAACTGCATACCTTACTAATTGAATTTTATATAAACTTCATATAAATGAAAACATTAAAAAATTCAATTTCCAAATTAAAAACAAAACAAGTTAAATCCAACAACAAAAAAAATATTAATAAATTAAATATAAAAATGACTTTAATACATAATTTAAAAAATGGAATACTTTCTTTAAAAAATAAGGAAAAACGGTGTTCCTAAAGACTCCTTTTCCTGAAATGCACCGACAGGAGTTCTAAATGAGCGTTTTTCCCGGGAAAAAACTTTTTTCGGAGCCTATTATGAAAAAAGTATACTCTTTGGGATCTCATAATTTGTCTCTCATGATTGCTAGAATGCTTTTTTAAGCCTGAAATCCACTACAAGGTTTTTTCACGTAGAGAAAAGAGTGTAGAATTTATTGAATTTACCTTTTTGGTGTACACTGAAGACCATCTCTACAATATTACATGTCTACGTCAATCTGCCCTCGACATATTTCGAGTAGAGCTCTACTATGTACGCCACGACTGTTTACACTGCAGAAGAATGTTTTCTCCATGACTCTACAGTAGAGAAAATTACTTTTCAAGTGCATAAAGTCGTGGATCACATAGTAGAGCCGAAATATGTAAACGGTAGTTCTCTACAATATACTGTCTTTTTTCTACGTAAAAATCTCAATAGTGGATTTCAGACTTAAGAGTCTGTTCGGACTCTCTCAGCTTTTTTCGCACCGTGGTATTGTAAAACTCGGCTGCGCCTCGTTTTACAACATTTACCACTCGTGCAAAAAAAAGCTTCATTTCGACACTTGTATATCTATTATCGTTAAGGGCCTTAACATGAAGTGAAACGCCCCTGCATGCATGTTTGTGACTCTTCGGTTGGTTAAGTTTACTCTGATTCTTTGCTTGGTTTTTTTCTATCTTCATCTAAGTCTTTCCTTCTATCTCTGCCACATTGTCGCCCGCTCTGCATGTCTGCATGTCTGTCTTCCTTTCCATGAGATGTGGCGATAACAATCTTTTATATTCATATCCACTCCAACAATTACAGTGGCGTCTGTGCTGCTGCAGTACTTACGTCCGTCCGTCTGTCTCTCTGTCTGTCTATTACTAAATTTTGCATACTATGCATATGCTTCGTACTCGATGAAGTGAACTGTTCAACTCTGGACAAATATTTTCAATTTCCCTCTGAGAAACTTCATTTACAATGTCGGTGTAAGCTCAGATATTCAGCATTTCAATTTTAAATGAAATTTTCTCGAAATTTAGTCTCCTTTGATCACAGTTCAAGTAGTTTCTCCTCATTGGAGTCAAGCATAGATCCTTTGAAGCGTGAGTCCTGTTTTTTCTATTCATAGAGAAATACGATTATTTTCGGAGCAAATTATCATCACGCTTCTTAACTCATATTCCACGGAAAGTTTTTGTCTAGAATTTTTTCTCCACAGAAAAAAAGGAAGTATTTTAAGCGTCAATAAAAGGAAAAATGTGACATGATATTTGGTTAAAAATTTTCAAAACTTTTAAGCAATTTATATTAAATTCTCAGTATGTTTAGAATGGGAAAATATTTTTTCAAATAAGTTCGCTGGGAAAATTCTCCGGGGAATATTTAGTGTTGGGCTATATATTTTTAAGTTGTATTTTTTGATTCGTTAGTTTTTAGAGAAAACGACATAAAGAAAATATCCGATTTCTCATATTTTTCTACATACGGAACAGCCAAATAATTCCCCAGACTTAAAGCATACACTTGAGACTACAGTTGGGCATCTAAACATTGAAATTGTATAATTCTTTTATTCAATAACTTGAACCGAATCGAAAGGCGAATGCGTGCAGAAAGAGTTCTTGTTGGGAATGGTAGGGTCTAAAGGCGAAAAATGGCATGTTTTCATGCGATTTTTTGTTTGAAGTATGAATAATTTTTGTTTATTTATTTCATTTATACGTAAAAGTCTAGCTTAATCAGCTGACACGTCACGTTACGATTAGAAACGATACGCAGCGACTGTTTCTAGCTTTAAGGTTTGTGCCTTAATCGTATACTTATTGAGAAAACTAAATTTTCTTATTTTTTTAAATAACTGCCAGTAAAGGTTTAACCGCAAATTCAGAAAATGAGCATTTTCTGTGTCTGTATATTATTTAATTATAAATTACGGTCGGATTATTTTACTATTATTATACCCAGCGTAAGCGGGGTATATTAGTTTTGTGCGAATCTTTTAACAGGGAGAACTAAGCTCCGGAGATATAGATATATATATTAGGTGTAGTAAAAAGAAATTATTTTTGCATTAAATTGAGGGCTTTATTTAAGATAGTTAGAATGACCCGATTTAGGTCAAATATGCGCCGTTTTGTTCGATAACTTGTTGACATTTTAAAGGTATTTTCATTATGCCTCTCTCATAGAAGCCCTCGTTCCTATTAGCAAAAAATTGAGACAGTCGAATTTCAGAAGCCTCTCTTGAAGCGAATGTTTCACCAGCAAAATTGTTCGCCATGGACAGGAACAGATGGTAATCACTTGGTGCCAGGTCCGGACTATAAGGTGGATGCAGAAGAACCTCCCAACCAAACTCCCGCAGCTTCTGGCGAGTCACTATCGATGTGTGTGGCCTGGCGTTGTCCTGATGGAACATTGTCCTATTAGCCAAAGCTGGCCGCTTATGGGCGATTGCTTCCTTCAGACGGTCCAATTGTTGACAGTAGAGTTCCGAGTTAAGAGTTTTGCCGTATGGGAGCAGCTCATAGTAGAAAATTCCCTGCCAATCCCACCAAACACACAGCAAAACCTTCCTGGCCGTCAATCCTGGCTTGGCCACCGTTTCCGCCGGTTCACCGTGTTTCGACCTCGACCGTTTTCGCTTGACGTTGTCGTTAGTGACCCACTTTTCATCACCAGTCACCAACCGCTTCAGAAATGGGTCGATTTTGTTGCGGTTCAGCAGCGATTCGCAGATGGAAATTCGGTCTATGAGGTTTTTTTGCGTTAACTCGTGTGGCACCCATACATCGAGCTTCTTTGTGTATCCAGCCTTATTCAAATGGTTCCAAACGGTTTTTTGTGCAATCTTTAGCTCTTTTGCAATCGAAACAGTGCTAACATGACGGTCGGACTCGATAATTTCCATGATTTTATCGACATTTTCGACAATTGGCCTTCCAGTGCGTGGTGCATCCTTGACATCGAAGTTACCGGAACGGAATCGACGAAACCAAAATTGCGCATGATTGACTGTTACAGTATCAGGTCCATAAACGCTATTCACATTTTCAGCCGCCTGGCTTGCGTTTTCTCCCTTATCGAAGAAAAACTGTAAAATGTAGCGAATTTTCTCTTTGCTGATGTCCATCTTTGACAAGCTCTCAAACAAAACTGAATCAATCAATCAAAAAAGTGTCAAAAAAGCTTTTTTAGTAGGAACTGTCATCTTTCTAATGCCCCCTAGCGGAACACGATCGGACTTATACAACGCGAGATGCAGATAAATAACGCCATCTATTGGAAAAATAATGGATTTCTTTTTACTACACCTAATATATAGAAATGATCAGGATCAAAAACTGAATCGATTTAGACATGTCCGTCTGTCCGTCCGTCCTTCCGTCCGTCCGTGGTCGGATCTCCCCCGAAACGGCTGGACCAATCAAGTCAAAATTTGGCACACAGGTATATCGGGATCCGAGTATGATCCTAAGTAAAAATGGGAGACATCCGCCCACTGCCACGCCCACAAATGAATATAATGTGTTTTCAGTAAAATGCTTGTAACTTGCGAACCACTCAACACATTCCATTGATATTTGGTGTACTGGTAAACTACGAAAAGGAACATATCCTGGAAAAAAATGGACGCCGCCCTCCGTGAGCCCACAAATAAGGGCTTATCGTAACTTGTGAAGTAAAAGGCGTAGAAGCTTCAAATTCGCAACATAGGTCCACCAAGGCGAATGAAAGGTGTAGGGAAATAATTTATGTAGCCCTCCCACTGCCACGCCCATAAATAGAGAAGCAAAACATAGTGCGCTCATAACGTCGGGACGCTGGGTATTTCAAAGTCGGGCTTGACCGACTTTAGCTTTCTTACTTGTTTTTTTCTTTGAATTTTACTTCTTCTTATCCGGCTCCAGGTCAATACAAATAAAACAAACTTAGTTGTTTTGTAAATGTCAGTTGTTGACAACGCATCGGCTACATAGATCTAGTAGCACAGAAATTTTTGATTTTAATTTAACGTTATTAAGTTCATTTGATATATGTGGGCAGTGCACAGTGGTTCCACAGTAGGCCATAAATGCAAAACGGCTTCTTTCGAAAATCACTATTTAGTTACCCGTAACGATGGACCGATTACCAATCTACACAAAAGTATCAATAATTCATCTATTCATATAACTGTCACTTACATTTCTCCTAGCAAAGTTAAAGCATTCTTACATAAAAATAGCTTGTCATTAATTTATTCAGTCGATATTGTTTGTTCAGTTTCAAATTCCACTCGATCGTTTTATTTGCGAACATTCTTGTGATATGGATTTCCAAAAAGAATGTATGCTTATACTATTTTGACATGTTTGATACTTTTTTCGCGATTCATAACTTGTGTTTTTTGTGTGCAAGTCCATACGAAAATTTCTGGAAATTTTAGTTTAAAAGCAAACTTTCCGTAGGTCCACAACATTTGTCCCAGCATATCCCATATTCTCACTTACTTTCAAATAATCGGTTATATGTCTACTTTCATAAAAGTAAGATTTCGCGTGCCGAGGTTTGCCTATTTACCTGTTATAACTTCAAAAGCAAGATGCATTTGTTCAAAATTTCTATATTTTTGAAGACAACTATATTTTCCGTGGGAATGTTGAAGCCATTTAATCCTTGAAATAAAGACAGTTTAAGTTCATATTTTGAAAAAAAGGTTAAGTTTTTTTAAAAATTTATATAAAGCATTCATAAAATTCTAGGTGGGAACTGCAAGCCATAATATACAATTTTGAGCAGGTATAAAAACTAAAGTGGGCGTGGCAGCCCCATTACGATTGATTTATTTTCTTTGGAAGAACACATCCAAGACGCGTATCAAGTTTTAAAGTCCTAGGTAAAAAAATAAAAATTGTGGAAAGTGTCGTTATAAGGGAGGTGGGCGTGGCAGCAGACGGATTTCCAAGATTTTTTCAAAATTTCTTAATTTGGAACCCAGAAGTGCTCCTTCCGAATTTCAATGCTCTACGACTTCTCTTTCTATTTTTGACCGCACGATATATGGAGCCGAGACCACTGTGCAGTGTAGCAAAGGAAACCAAATTTTTTAAAAGTTCCGAAAAATAAATATTTGAAAAGGAAAATAATATTCAAAACCAGGGCGTGCAACCGGAACCGAAACCGTAACCATAACCGATTTTAACCGGTTTATTTTCCTAACCGAAATAAAACCGAAACCGATATTTTGTTTTTTTGGAAACCGGTTCCCGAACCGAAACCGAAACACCGAAACCGGTTCGAAACGGTTTCTGAAACAATTTCTTACATCTTCCCCAAAATTTCATTTATTTCATGGTCGCTCATTAATGCGGCACATAAGCATTCAGTCTGACTGATCAGTCACCCGTGTACGTGTTTATGTACTCTTGCCTATACATTTCCCTTCATGTGTCGGTGTGCCGCACACGTGCTTTTTTCACTAAAACAATTCACTGACTATTTCAGTCAATGTTTATGTGACTCTTAATCAATTACATACCATGTTTACATGACCACTTGATACGTATTTACTCGATACGTTTAAGACTATCAGTCTTTTTTTGCCACCAATAAAAATCGTGTGGGCAAACAGTAACAGATAGACTTAAGTGTGTCGAGTAAACACGTATCTAGCGGGTCGTGTAAACACTGTAAATGACGATAAAAAAAAAGCACATCTTACACCATGTCCTAACTTCAGCCAAAGATGCACCTTTTGGAAGGCCTTTAAATTTTTAGCACAAACAAAATAATTAAGGTTTGTACGCATTTACACGTTAAGACATATCGATAATTTTTTTTTTTAACTTTTCTTCTCTTTACTGGATCTTCCTTTGGGTGGGAACTAACAGTAATTATTCGAATCATAATTTTTAAATATAACTTAACTATTTGTACAGAGATATACATAAATAGTTTTTTGATTCCAACGGGCCTCTATTTGAGAAACTGGGCTGCTGAGGACTTATTACTGTATATCTATAATGAAACATATTTTTTGTAGACCAGACGCGAGGGGATGTGTCATGCAAGTGCTTTTCTCCCTCCCCGTGCGTCCCTTGCTGGCGAAAATTTTTTTCACTGTATGCCGGGTCAGATTTGTGAAACATGTTTCGAAATTATCCCATTTGAATACATGGGAAAGAAAGAGAAGCATTGATAGAAGTATGAAGAAGATTGTCCCGGAACAGTTAACAAACACCGTCCCTTTTCGTCTTACGTCATTCTCTACTTACTTAATTTTCTCAAAACATTTGTTCGTGAGTCTGACTCTAGAATATTGAAAATTCTTAACGTGTAAATGCGTATTGACAACACCTTTAGTTTTGTGCTGTGAATATCAATGGTCTATAAAGCGAACCCGACACGGCACTGAATTGCTTACTGAATCCTGAAAGGTTAAGGTGCGTTTGAAGTCTATATTTCGTAGTCAAGATTTTTTTTGTACTGCAACGACAGTTGGAAATTTAAAAATTTTTGGGTTTGCTTTGCAAGAGATTAATATCTTGGATTTTATCCGCGATTCTTAAAATCTTGGAAAAACCGTAACCGGAACGAAACGATACCGAAACCGAAATAATTTTTTTCAGAACGAAACCGTAATCGAAACCATAATCATTTTATAACCAAAACCATAACCCGAACGTTATTTGTTTCGTTTGCCCTGCTCAAAACTGACTGGTTTATTTTCAATATTTCGATTAATTCATATTCAGGAAAAAATTTTATAAAAAATTTTTTGAAGAAATTCTGTATTTTCTCAGCGGCCGTTGATTGTCTATTTTATACTTTTTTCATTTACTTGAAATTTCGTTTTTCAGATTTTTTGTCCAAGCAGATGCTCTGGAAATCGAAACCCGATAAAAAATTCGAAATAGCTTAATTTCAATTGAAATTTTATTGATTTCGAATTTTTTAATTCGGATTCGATTTTTAGAGCATGCCTGATTTTTTAAATTTTTTTTGAAGATAAAAAAAATGGATATTTTGCATTATTTGAAAGCTTACAACATGCTCACAAAACCCTCACAACACTCACTTATAACACAATTAGGGAACGGTTTATTCAATTATTTTCATCGAGAACGATAAACGCATTTTAAAAACTCCATTAAGCGCATTCTTTTACCGAAGAACGCTCATCGAACGATTTTCATTCCATCGAATGCTGATGGTTCTTCAATAGAAATAATAGTATAGCTTATGGGTATGTGTTTCGTGACCAACTTTTTTTTTTTACAAAAAATCGGTACAAATACCGGAATTGCATGTGAAAAATCGGTACAAGCAAAAAAAAAAAAAGAAATTAGATCCTCAACTTCGAATCTCAAAAACCCTAGAACTTTCGAATTTTCTTAAAAAAAAAAAAAAAAATTATTTTTTCATTGAATTAAAATCATTATTTCCTATTTTGATTTTTGAATGTATATTAATCAGTTAAACCGATTTTTCTACTAATTTCGGTTAATTTTTTATTTTATTTTGCCAGTAGTAAAATTCGGTACAAATTGGCAAAATCGTTAAATTTCGGTACAGCTTCGGTACACCGGAGTCTTGCCTCAAAATTCGATACAATACCGGAAAAATCGGCACAGTTGGTCACGTAAGGTATGTGTGAGTGTGTGTGTAAAAATACTTTTTGCATAATTGAGTTTTTGTTTAGAATGCATTTTCCAAGAGTGTCAGCATTGACGTAGAAGGCAGCATAATTCAATATTGTATTTTCGCAAACCGAGTAATCTTTTTTTTAAATATACGCGTGCACCTTCAATTTGAAGTGCTACAATAAAAACTTTAAAGCGAGAGAGAATACAGAGAAGAGAAAACAGAATAAAAAATAAAAAAATAACAACAAATTAGCAAAGAACATCAAAAAAACTCCAGCGCACAAGGCGCATCTTTAAAGTTGTGCTTCTCGCTTAGTTTCGTTTCCTTTCATTGTCAATCTTTTCACCGCCTGCGTGCCTGCGTGCCTGCATGTTCTGCACTGTCTCACATGACATTGATGTTCCTTTCCATTTTATGTGCACGTTTTGTTGTTGCCAGTGTTGTTGTGACCTCGGTGTATGATGTCTATGTTCTATTTAGCTCGTTTTATCACTTCGTTGTGCAGTTGTTTTCTTTTTTCATCCTCCTTTTTAGTGCCGCTTAAATGTAAATAATCAACCACGTTTATTTGAATAAATATGTATATTGTCAAAGAGCGTGCGTTTTTCTTCATGCTTCCATGGCGATATGAGATTTGAATTTTCTTCCAATAAAATATTTCCCTTTTTCATTTTCTTCAATTCGAAATGCATTTTTTTATTGACATTCGAAGATTTTTCTTATAAAAATTTAAGGTGCTTCACGACGTATACTTAATATTGTTTTGCGCAAGCAGATGACGTTGCTCATACGTCAGTCGAACCGTATGCATTAATTCAAATCATTCAATTGTTGAATTTATTAATTTTATCATGAAACTATCCGCAAAAATATTCAAACTTATATGGGGCTACTTCACAACAAATCTTTGGGCATCAGTTCTGATAGCTTACCAAAAACCTGCCTAACACGGTTAATAGAGTTGAAACTTTCTATAACGAATTCCAAGGGACCGGGAAACAATTTCGTTATATAGAGAATGCGTTACAGAGGACTTCGTTATAGAGAGTTTTGATTGTACATCTTTATCGTAATACTAATACAGCACCTAATTACAATACGATTGAGTCTCTCAGTTGAACGGGTTTCTAGAGAAAATTCAAATGCCCCACCTTTTTGGAGTGCTCCGATGTAGAAATTTGGGAATCAGTTGAACGTTTGACCTTTGAGTGTTACGATCGCCACCTAAACTTCGAAGATATTTTAATTTGCCATTCATAATTCAATGCACATGAACTGCCCAATAGTATGGTCGCTGGACAGCCATTTGTCCCATTTCTTGAATTGACTTTCGGCTAGGCGAAACCAAGATTCCACTAGATTTCCATAAATTTTTATTTTTTAAAAGTAGTAAAATCATATCGATTACGCTATCTCGAGAAAATTTTCAAAAAACACGCTAAAAATATTTTTTAAATATTCCACAAAATACTTATTCATTTTCAAATCATATCTTTGATTTTGGAAAATCGGTAAAAAAAATAATCGGTCAACCGCAGAGTATACATATGGATTTTTACGTTTGGGGACGAGCTTAAGACGTGGTTTACAATGGGGAAATTGAAAGCCTTCAACAATTTAAGCAAAAATTATCAACTGATTTTCGGACAACGTCTCTGTTGAGATTAGGTGGCTTTTGTCGCGGCGAAATGTAGTTTAAGGGTAAGAGACGTACCGGGATGGGAGAGGGGTTTGTTTGACACTCTTTGTCGCCGAGAGATATTTTAAACTAAGTAGAGGCGAAGGAGACAGACGGCTGTCTCCCTAGTCTCTCCAGCAGGGGGAATCATTTATGATTTACGGGACTGGCAAACCCGCGGGCCCCAGCTAAATCTCCACCAATACATGATTCGGATATGGGGTCAAATTTGAAGTGCAGGAAACTTTTGGGGGAATGTACACAGGGTTGAACATACGACCTGCAATTAGTTTTGGTGTGGTACAATTAAAGATTATTTTTATTACTGATTATAGCTGTATTTACAGTTTTTTATATGACCCAAAAATCAGGGATCGTAAATAACTGTTATGGGAAAAAAGAGAGGCAAAAAAATCATCACTTTCAAGACATCGGAGGCTAAAGATTAATATATGGAAGGGATCGCATTGAAACTAACTGTCGAAATCCGTGATGATATTAAATAAAAATCCTTTCAATGCACAAAAAAAGACATAAAGTTGCATATAATTAGGTGTTTTTCCCGAAAACTGAAATGCTGCCTGTCGTAGCTTAGGGGATGCGTATTGGCCTAACACCCGAGAGACCAAAAAAAATCTATAAATAGAACCAAAACGAGACGCAGAGAAAAATAAAGAGAAGTGAGCACACGACAGCGAACAGCGCTCTGCGATGACAATGTCATTGGTGATGGCCTGTCCCGTTTGTGTAGAAATGTCACTAAAAGTGTCTTACAAATTGTCAGGGGTATCGGCTCCGATGTCACGCTGAAAGCATAGGTGATGTCATGCGAACTTTTCCTGCTGGGGTGTTATCTTTGTATACCCCATATCATCCAGCCACGGAAAACAATGAATTGAAATAAAATAAAAAATCAAAATCATATGCATATATCCAAGGCTAAGCTTTGACTTTAAAAGATGCTGTGAGCTGATTATACCTAAAATAATTGATTTCGAAGTCTTTGCATTCTAAAAAAATCCGTATAGAAGTTTTCGGTAAAAACACCTAATTATATGAAACTTTATGTCTTTTTTTGTGTATTGAAAGAAACAAAAATTAATTTTTCCCGTTATTTTAGAAATTACATAAAAAGGATTTTTATTTTCAACAGAAAAAATAAAAATCCGAAAAAAACTTTTATTTTCGGACTTTTAAATAAAAGTTGCAAAATAACAGTTAAATGGGACTGAAAAAATAAAAATCTTTAATAACTGTTATTTTTGGCTCGAAAAATAAAAATCTCTTTTTAAGACTTTCATTCTAATTTTTTTCTTTTCAGTTAAAAAATAACTGTTTTAATTGGATTTTTTTTTTAAAGTTTCAAAATAATAATTATTAAAGAACTTTTTTAATATCTCTTATAACAGTTACGGTCCCTGCCAAAAATAGTACCACGGCGACCGGGAGCCTCAGAACACGTTTTAGTATTCGGCCCGGTCTTATTATAATAAGTAGTCAATTATAGTCGTAGGGTGGCGTTTAGGCACTTAAAATATGCGTACGGTCTCCATCTTTCCGAATTAGGTCTCTGCGCTTAGCTATCTTATACGGTAATTGAGTTATGGCCCTAAATATGGGGCAAAGTAGAGAAAATTTACTTTTTTCACATTTTGGGCCATATCTCAGAAACGCTACTTAAATCCATCAAACCATTGACCTTTTCGGAATGAGGGAGCCTTAAAATAACATAAAATAACCAATAGAAAAAAAGGGCATGAATAAATTTTTTTTTTAGCATTGTGTTATCAAATTTATTTTAGAATTAAGAATTAGACATTTTAATTTTTGAACTCCCCTGATAAAACTGAATTGTTAAAGGAGTTAATGAGCTGAATGAAATTTATTTTTACAAAGTTTAATTACATAAGCATATTTTTCGCGTTGAGAATTCCGTGCTTTAAGTTCGTAAAAAATTGTTTTATTTGTTCAAGGCATATCCATTATTATTTTACCTTCGATCTACTCTTTTCAAATCATATAGAATCCTGTTCGCTTGTTGATTGTGTAAAGACGTCATTTCATTGTCATATCCTTCTCATACGACGTCGCATATATTTTGTGTTGTTGTTGCATATTCAGCTCCATTCAATTTTATCAGGTTCTTATTATAGCTTTTAATTTCAGAAATACCTTTCTCAGGCTACTAAAATGGCAATCATTTTTCCTATGTAAATTCAAGTGCGTCCTTGTTTTCTTTCCTCTGTACGCTTACATCTGTCTTCACGTGCGCGTGTCACAATATATTGAAAAAAATTATGCTTACCGTACCTTGATGTCTTTTATTTGTTATTTTTTTTATTTTTCAATTTCACTTTTCCCGTTTCTTACACAGTTATCGTCGTTGTTGGTCTCACGCGGACCCACATTCAAAAGTTTTTCTACAGTTTCATAACTCAATGTGGCTTAAAGAAAGCTTTTTATCCGTTTATCTGTGTCTTTATCTCTCTCTCTCTCTCTCTCGCTTTCTCTCTCTCTCTCTCCCTATCTCTCTTTTATTGTACTTCGAATGTTATTTTAAATAAGTTCGAAGGGTTTTGAATTCCCATAATTGAAAAAAGAAATCGAAAAAAAAATTATTTCCATTTGATTTAATTTGATTTAATTTAAGAATTTAATAATGAAAATTTTTAAAAATTTTTCCTTCCTTTTCTCATCATCGAATGTCTTTCTGAAAAGAAGTGCTGCCAGCTTTTTGGTCCCAAATTTGAATGGCCCACCGGAACATCCCCATTTTGTTTAAACATTTAGAAAATCCTTTGTTAAATTTTTCTCAATTTTTGCAAATTTTTTCACCAAATAAAATTTCAAATTTTTGGACAGCGTCTTTTTAAGAACTTCGAAAAAGAAAACAAAACAAAAAAATCACAAAGCAACCCTAGTTTGAATAATTGTGCGTACAATATACTTATATTAGAAAAGCAAGCCGGAAAGGGAGCGATAAAACCACAAGAAGAAAAAGTGGTTATGAATAAACTTGGCAAGAGGAATGTTTTTATGAAATCCCAAATTTGTTGGACAAATTTTGAAATAAATCCCCCTGTGCGTGAAAAATCATCTGGCAACGCTGATACACACTCACACACACGCGCGCGCGGTTAAGGCGGTTATAGTTATACAAAAAGAATGGGACAGCAGCTCCAGGCGCCAAATCATGTTCTAAATTTTATAAGGCTCTTTTCATTTAGGGTGGGGGACAGGGGTGACATATCCTCCCCAAATATCCCACCCAACGTTTCCCGGGCGCGGATATTCCTCGCTACGCCACTGGTTCTATGTAAGATGCTTTGCAAGATAAGTGATTTGGCAACCCTGCTGAGAAAGCATTTAAATTAAATAATGTTCAATCTGAACGTGTTCAAATAAGTTTCATTTGAAGTAGCTTTAAACTTCAGATTTGATTCCCTAATCGTTTTAATAGAAACATCAGGACAGACAAGTGAAGAGAAAAGAAACTTTTTAATTCCCATTTCAATTGCTATTGTTATCGACACTGTGCGAAATTATTCGAAATTTTCATTTTAAAGAATACTTCAGTCCTATTATGCTACCATGGAATACGAATTTTTCAAAAATTCATTTTAATTATAAACAAAACCAAAAAAAAAAAAAAACAAAAAAAAATTATAAGTAATGCATTCATTAAAATGAATATTAATACCAAGAACGATGGAAAAAATTTATAATATTGAGGATAATTTTTTGTGTTTGCTTTCTTTCTAAGCTTTTAAGAGCACTCGTGATTGTTTTTCTGCTCCATAACAAAAAATATTATTCGTATTCCGTAGGTGATCCAACAAAATGGCTATTATAGTACACTCGCACAACATACGCAGTCGTTTGAGTTCATAAATTTGGCAATTACTGAGACGATTTCCTCTAATAAAATACGTAGATACTCAGTTGTGGGTCCATTGTGAGACTGAATGAGCAAAAAGAAAAATACAGGGTGTCCATGGAATTTTCTGCATTATTTTAATACGCGATAGCTGTTTGCTCTTGGCCCACTAGTCTCAAAGGTACCGTTATTTAGTTATATCACTTTAAAAAAGTATGATTTTTGTATGTAGTTTTTAAATAAATATTATAAAAAAAATACTTAGAAATTTTTAAAACATTTTCTTTTTTCTATAGAAAATGTGTCCTTTTCTAAAGTGCTATAACTCAATAACAGGTACCGTTGTTTAGGCAAGTGGTGCAAGAACAAAAAAACGCAAACATGAGGAATCGCGTATTAAAATAATGCATAAAGTTGCCTGGACACCCTGTATATGTGTGTATCTAAGTGTTTTCTCCACATCTGAAATTCCATTCGATGCTTTTTCCCCCACATAACGACTAACGTTTTAACATTCAATGTGCAGGGAATAATATTGAAGTATTTATGTAAGCTCAACAATAGACAATAGCATTCGATTCGAAGCCAAATGTGCCAGTTATCAATCAAATAGAAGTTGATTATTGATAAACGATATTGATGTTGATTGTTCGAATGCTCGGGAAAGTTTGAAAACCTCTTGATAATTGATAATTCTTTGCAGTAAATATTTTTTGATTATTCTTTTTCCTTTGAACATTAATTACATGCGATAAAATAGTTTAGCTACTCTTTAAGAGATTTCGTTAAAAAAGTTGAATTTCTATGTACCATGAAGATAAATGACAAAAAAAAAAAAAAAAAAAATAATCAGCCCTATTATGATTGGCGACTACTGATAGAAAATCGAAAAATTTCTATCGTCGACTAAAAATTTTCAATTTCTAGTATGTATGTGGAAAATTAAAATTTTTTGTCGAAGATAGAACTTTTTCGCTTCTCTATCAGTAGTCGACAATCATAATAGGGCTGAATAATAAAAAAATTAAAATAACAAAGTTTCGAATTAAAAGCTTGTACGCCTTTTCTTACGGAATCTTCGGAAAGTCTGAAGCTGAGGGCGTGGCAGTGTGGGCATGGTTGTGTAAGAACTACGGACATTTTTTCGGTGCTATATCTCTGCTCATTCGATTCGCCAAAGCACCAAACATCAATGAAAAGTGTGAAGTTATTTAAGTTGTGGGCATGGCTGTGGGCTAACCTCACCTACATATTATATTTAAGGATCATCTTCCGTACTCAAGATGCCTATGTAATAAATTTCGAATCGATTAGCTCAGTCGCTTTGGAGGAGATCCGACTAAAAGCAAACGGACAGACCGAATAAACTCAAGTTATTTCTCTGCGATGGATCTTTGATGCCAAACTTTTTCCTATGACCGCATGCACAAGAATTGACAGATTTCACCATCCGGTCCATATAATTTCTTTACGATGTTCAGATTTTGAACGCTTTCACTACCAAACTAATCTCAAACGAATGCGCGAAATTTAGTCGTACATACATATATTGAAAATTCTATTGGGATGTAATATCCAAGTGGAAATGCGAGGGTTAATTCATCTCTGTTATATCAATTCTCTAACCGACTCCAACTGTCGCATTCTATCGATTTCTTTTTCCCTACCTTACTGACACACACACACTCTCTCGCTTCCTATCTCTCTATGGCTTGATTTCTCTTTTCCCTCGCCTGTCCAACTACCCCCTTTTAATTGTTCGATTGTTCAAAAGAAATTTGATATACATAAATACCTACCTATAATGATATAACCCAATTGCAAATTTTATGCTCTTCGGATTGATCATTTGAACATTCCTAAGCAAGGGGATGCCACTGTTGTTGCGTCCCATATATAACAAGTAGGACGCAACATTAGTGGAATTCTTAATTTGAGAATATAACGATGTTGGGTACACTTCAACAAATAAAAGCTGTCGGTTTCACAATTCTTTTTCTGAGAGAAGGAATCAACTCCCCCTTGAAAATAAGTAATTATTTTAAATTTTATTGTTATTTGGATTACAAGAGATTTTCAAAAATTTTTCTCGTCTTCTCTTCTAGGTAAACGTTCTAATTTCTGGCCAATATAGGGATTATCGGTAGGTACACTACTAAATAAATAAATTTCGTCGTTAAGTCGATAATAACTGACTGTCATTCTCTTGCAATAATATGTATCAATCGAGCTAAGCAATCAGTTCCCTTTTCATTTGTAAAATTGATTTTGTGCAAAATATAATAAAAACACATAAACTGAAACGCGAAGGTATTAAAGTTTACTGGGGCCGAACGCGGAAATTTTTTTCGTGCAGGGGAACCAATTATATACATACATAAGTCACTTTTAATCGTCACTAATTTCTCGCCTTCATTTGTGCGCGCTTTTCGGAGGGAGTTTGGAACCTCCACAATACCCCCTGTCTACGCCAATGGTTCCTGAAATTGATTGCCTATCAAAAAATGTATGAAACCGAATCCGACTTAAATCACTGCTTTGGTTAAAAATAGAGCGTTGATTGTTTACCTAGTAATTTTAATCAGGCCATTTGAGATGAAGGATAGATAGGACTCACGGGTGATTTTAATTCGCGGTCGTTCTGGGAATTACGAAAAATTTAGATGATCAATCCCGTGTGATTGCGGGATTAAAATTTTGGTGCGGGATTGGATTCCCTATTTCCAATCTTTAACTTTTTAAATGGCGTTTGGCGTCCATTTGCCTCGTGTTGGGCAACAACGGACATAATCAATTTTAGCGCAAAAAAAAAATATTTAAGTGCACCACATAAGGCCCACCTAACTCCTTTTCCCTTACAGCCTACAAAGTATTAATGATACAAACCCGATTGTTTTTGTGTTGTTTTATTTGATAAATTTTCTATACAAAAACAAAAAATTCCACCAAAACATTATCGGAAAAGCTTCTAAAATGAGATTTTAAAAAACGCATTTTTGGGCCCTACGAGGTAGAGCTGGAGAACTATCGATAGTTGCGACAATCGATAGTCTCGACAGTCGATAGTCTGAAATATCGATAGTGCTATGGGAAAATATATTTTAAAATTTAAACTAATTTCACTGGCACATTGCTAGTGATTTCAATCAAGCATGTTTGAGCTCTTTAACATTTAAATATCAATCATTTAAAAGTTTTAAATTTAAAAAATTAAAGGTCGTCCTATAATAATAATTTAATAAAATACTGTGCGTAAACATCCCTCCTCATTTAATATCACGTTGTAATATACAAGAAGCCGAATTTTAAAACCTTTCTTACTCAATTCTTCATACTTTGTAATCAGCACTGATGCTAGCCAGTGTTTTGGTGACTTTTGCCTTGGATTTTGAAAAAAATCCCATTATTTCTGTTTTCTTGAAGAAAGTGATCGGCATATAGTAATATAGGGGACACTTACAACAACAACCGAATTCCGTGGTGAACTAGTGACGCTATAATTTTTTGAGTATTCCCTCAATTTTGTAACTAAACATAATTGCGATGAAATTTTTTAATTTTCCTTTCTAATGTAAAACTTTTTTAGTTTTTTATGATAGTTTATGCAATTTTGTACCTTTTTCATTCAGAAGAGCTCCAAAAAGATGTAGTTTAACATATGCATTCTATCTATCATGATATGTCATAAGTACTTGAGCCACTAGTTATGTATCGAGCAATTTTAGTTATGATATCTCTGAATATTTCATATCAGCTGTTCTGTAGTGGAATTCAAACTTTTTGAGAATCGGTCATATTCGACGCATGAGTACTCTGCTTTAGCGTTCCTCAATAATATGAGCAAAATTTTATCTAATTATTTTTAATTGTACAAAACTAACATATTTTGCTGAAAAATAAAATGAGTTCTGATGAAAAACCGTTGATTAACACTTATATATATCTGATTTTTAACAAAAATTTTAGTTCATGTTACAAGATTATAAAATATTTGTTAGACCGGAACCGGAATTTTCAGGGGCGTGCTACGTTTTTTCCATACGAATGCATGCACAGGGGGCCTACTTCAATTCAACACACACGTTTTTTGCCAAGTGCCAACTATAGTACTATATGGTGATCGGTAAAAATCCCTTGTAGTTAAGCATTTGAAGTGATTTTTGGTGAAAGTTAAAATCGAAAAAAATCTTCAAAACGGAAAAAACCCATCGTTCTGGCATCAGTGCATAGAATAAAATTTTAGCATGACGACTATAATTCTCACTTGGTTTGTAAAATGGGACACATAAGAGTCGCAGAATTTCTGAAGATTTTTCGCGACGTGATGGAGCAAGAATTTGTGTAAGTTATAATCATCATCACCATGACCGTCATCATCACCGTCATCACCATCATCATCTCCGTCATCATCACCATCATCATCACCAACGTCGTCACCATCATCATCACCAACAACATCATCATCACCAACCTCACCATCACCATGATCATCACCATCATTATCACCATTATCATCATCACTATCATCATCACCATCATCACCAACATCATCATCAACATCATCACCATCATCATCACCATCCATCATCACCAGCATCAACATCATCACCAACCTCACCATCATCATCACCAACCTCACCATCATCATCACCAACGTCGTCACCAACATCATCACCAACATCATCACCAACATCATCACCAACATCATCACCAACATCATCACCAACATCATCACCAACATCATCACCAACATCATCACCAACATCATCACCATCATCATCACCATCATCATCACCATCATCATCACCATCATCACCACTATCATCATCATCACCAACATCATCACCAACGTCATCACGATCATCATCACCATCATCATCATCAACCTTACCATTATCATCACCATTATCATCACCATCATCATCATCATCACCATCATCATCATCATCTTCATTATCACCATTATCATCACCACCATCATCATCACCACCATCATCATCACCATCATCATCACCATCATCATAAACATCATCATCACCATCATCATCACCATCATCATAACCATCATCATCACCATCATCATCATCATCACCATTATTATCATTCACCATCATCATCACCATCATCATCACCATTATCATCATCACCATCATCATCCATCATCATCACCATCATCATCACCAACGTCATCACGATCATCATCACCATCCCCAAGTAGCAAAATAGGTCGAAAATTGGTAAATTCTTACCTATATTAGGTCAGAATATTTACTTGACCTAACCTAAATAGGTCGAAATTACGTCGATTCGACGTCGAGTCGACGTAAGTGGGGAATAGATTGGAAGTCGATTGGCGGTAATAATAGGTCATAATAGGGCATTTCGACTTCAAAGTCAGGGCGAAAAGAAGTCCGTTTACCTAATACTTATTAGTCGAAAAGAAGTCGCAATGACCAATTCTCGACCTAATTGGACTTATGAGTAAAACGAAAGAGAACGTAAAAGGAAACGAAAAAAGTGAGAGAGAGAGTAACAGAGAAAGATATAAATACATAATATCTTACTCAGTCATTCGTATTACTCGAAAGCAGAAATGAACGAGAGATTTTCTTCTTCGTGTGTCTTAAGAAATAAATAATAAATAAAATATGGACTTCATTAAAAATTATTTTGGGCTTAATAAGTCCCAAAAACATATGCCCGCTGAGATTTTTCGTGCAAGTGTTCCTTCTACTTCTTCATTTTTAAGGGGCTTTCTCATTGATGGAAATTAAATAAATATTGCTTGAAAAAAATTGTTTTTCTTAAAGAAAAAACATATGCAGAAGAATAATTCTCAATTTGCCATTCGAAAAACATGGCAGAGCTCGACCTATTTTGACCTATTTCGACTTTAAAGTCAAACCGACTATGAAGTCCGAAAATCAATTCCGCTCGACTTTGAAGTCGAAGCATGCAACAAAATAAGTCAACTTTTGACCCTATTTCGCCCTATAAGTCAAACGGACTTTAAAGTCGAATTATAGTCGAAAAATTGGTCGGTTTGCCTTGAAAAATTACGTAATTTGGAAGTCAAAGTCAAGTCAATATTAAGTCACAAAATAGGGAATTTTTACCTCTTTTCGACCAAAAATCGACTTGTTAGTCGAAACGACTTTGAAGTCATGAAATAGGTCGAAAAAAGGTAATTTGGACCTTCGAAACGGACTTTAAAGTTAGGTCATATTTAAGGCCGGAAAATAGATCAGGAATAGGGTAATTTCAACCTAAATAGGTAGATTCGACTTACTGCTGGTCGAATCTCCCTATTGTGCTTGTTGGGTCATCATCATCAACCTTACCATCATCATCACCATCATCATCACCATCATCATCATCATCACCATCACCATGATCATCATCATCACCATCATCATCATCATCACCATCACCATGATCATCATCATCACCATCATCATCACCATTATTATCATCAACCTCACCATCACCATGATCATCATCATCATCACCATTATCATCATCACTATCATCATCACCATCATCATCACCAACATCATCACCATCATCATCACCATCATCATCACCACTACCATCATCACCAACGTCATCACGATCATCATCACCATCATCATCATCAACCTTACCATCATCATCACCGTCATCATCACCATTATCATCATCATCACCATTATTATCATCGCCATCATCATCACCAACATCACCACCATCATCATCACCATCATCATCACCATCATCATCACCATCATCATCACCATTATCATCATCACTATCATCATCACCATCATAATCACCAACATCATCACCAACATCATCATCGACATCATCAGCATCATCATCACCATCATCATCACCATCATCATCACCATCATCATCACCATCATCATCACCATCATCATCACCATCGTCATCACCAACATCATCACCATCATCACCATCATCATCACCATCATTATTAACATCATCATCACCATCATCATCACCATCATCATTAACATCATTATCGACATCATCACCATCATCATCACCAACATCATCACCAACGTCATCACGATCATCATCACCATCATCATCATCAACCTTACCATCATCATCACCGTCATCATCACCATCATCATCATCATCACCATTACCACGATCATCATCATCACCATTATTATCATCGCCATCATCACCACCAACATCACCACCATCATCATCACCATCATCATCACCATCATCATCACCATCATCATCATCACTATCATCATCACCATCATAATCACCAACATCATCATCGACATCATCAGCATCATCATCACCATCATCATCACCATCATCATCACCATCATCATCACCATCATCATCACCATCATCATCACCATCGTCATCACCAACATCATCACCATCATCATCACCATCATCATCACCATCATCATCACCATCATCATCACCATCATCATCACCATCATCATCATCAATGTCATTACCATCATCATCGATAGTTTCGATTATCGATAATTTTGACAATTGATAATTTTGGTAATCGAAAGATAATTTTTCGAGCGGCTCTCGCCCTTATCTAAATAAAGGCATATTTAGGAATCTGTCCATTTCAAAAAGAAGAAAGCCCTTTGTCACCCCAGCACCACCTTTCCAATGCTAAAGTAAATTTGCATAAATCGTGGTGCACTTACCTTATATGTATATTTATACCTACTTTTTGTCACGAAACTTGATGGGAAATTGCGATTTCATTAGTGACTTCTATGAATAGAAGAAATCAGATGACGATAAACGAGAAAAAACGAAACAATTAAGGGTGTTATAGTCAATACAATACTCGTCACAAATAATGCGTTAACTAAATATGTATGTTTTAATATTTTTTTGTTCGAAGCGTGTGAGAAGCGATGCCCAAAAATAGGAGATTTTTTCGGGAGACTTTTTTTCTGATTTTGCAGTATTATGAGCCCCAAAAAAAGGGGAAAATGCATATGTAATATGTATTTTGTAGAAATCGGAACGCAAAATGCGGGACGTCTGGAAACGCTGATGTAACACAAATCGATCGTCGCGCATGCGTTCGAGATGTTGACTTTTCGGCTGTTCAGCTCAAATTGGCAATTAAGACCTTGAATAAATGCATGTGAAGTTATGCGAAACGGAGTGTAATGTTCCAAGCCTAGCACTGGTTTTTCAAAAAATCGCATGTTAGGGGCACACTACATAAAAAGACATACTTACATTTACACAAACACAAAAAAACCTCCTTGGTATCACAATGGGCCAATTAACGGCCTAAATCGGAGCCACTTCAACCTACCTACCTAACTACCGAGTGATCACAGTGCGACTACTATGACTGATACAAAACGAAAAAAAGGTTTTCTTACGCTCTCACTCAACTCATTCCTTTAATTTGATTGACTTGACATTTTCACATTTGAGAAAGTTTCGTTTCGAAGGAATATAGAGATCAAAAAAAGAAACTGAAAATGCCTGACCTGAAAAATTATTTTTGTTTTTCCATTTCTCCATGGGAAAAAACATTTTTTGCATACTTCGTTTCATTTAATCCGAATGAACTTTGACCTAAATGAGCGTTCCATAAGAATAAGCAAACAACCAAACAGGCAATTTAACTAGCAACTTCCGTATTGTCTTGACATAAATGTTGGTATAAGGAGTAACGATGACATTTAACTGGCATGTCCTTTTGCTTTTGATTTATGGTCGCGCCGCAAAAGGAAAGGCAAACGATAACACCCAGTGTCGTAGGTACACCACTCACGTACATATCGAAAAGCATTCAACTGACGAGCGAGCGAAGAAACAAAGGGACGAACGAAGATATGTTTCGCATTAATTTGCATGTCCTTCGAATTGAAGAAATTAAAATTGAAATATACGTATTTACATGCTCCAAAAAAAAAAAAAAAAACAAAAAAAAAAACCAACTTTAAGCAGATCCGACATTAGATATGCAATTTGAAACTTTCGCGCCGCTTCAATGATTGAGGGCAGTCGAGACGATCGGCATGGAATGCAGTCGAATGTAGCCGGTGTCCTCCAGCGCTACAAACGAACGTCGCACAGTGTCGCGACTCCATACATTTCTTGGCCAAAAATAGAAGGAGTTGCTCTAGAGTAATGAAATTTGGCATGGACATTTCTTTTGATGAGATTAAGAAATTTTTAAAAAATTTATATTTAATTATATTATATTATATTTAATATGTGTGTTTTGTATCTAAAGGCTGGTCTCCAGTTCCCCAAGGAATGAAAAATTCCATATAAAAAAAAGCCAAAGAAATGCTTAAGAAATATTTCTTCAAGAAATTTTCTGCATGCAGTCCCCAGTTCGGCAAAAAAGTAGTACATATTTTAATACGTTTTTTTGACATAAAATGTGCACGGTAACCCAGGCTATCAGCAGAAATAATTGCAAATGAATTGTTTCTTGGAGAAATTTTGACAAGTGAGGTAGGTCAGTTGTGATTGTATAGAAATAGCGCATCCATTTTTCGGGTTTTTTCAAAAAACATGGAGAAAAACCCCCAAAAAAACCAAAAACGCTTAATAAATTTCTCAAACGAGAACAAACGCGAATTAATATCGCTTGTTAAAGAGAGTAGAAGAATTTGCGCGCTTTTTATTCTGAACGTTTATAATCGCGCCTTTTTAATTTCTGTGTTTCGTTTCACTTTTTGGACACATGTGACATATGACAGATTGCCTCTGTTGCACTAAAAGGTTCTGTAGTACTACCTTTTTTCCTCGGAGAAAAAAATAGAAAATTTCTGCTGACATTTCTTACCGAACTGGAGACCAGCCTTAATACATAAAACGAATAAAATAATATAAAATGAAAAAATGTACAAAATTATTTTTGTTAATACGATTTTTTATACGATTTTCGTAGCTACATCCAAAAACAATTTCATTAAGATCAAACAAAAACAGAGTTGCACAAAGCTCACTTCGTCATCATATGTCTGTAACTTGTCACTTTGTTGTTGTTGTTGTTGTTGTTAACCAATTCGCAATGGATTCTTCGAATGCAGTTTTCCTCCTACCGCTTTGATGCCATTTTTTTTGAATTTTGGATCCAAACCAGCTTAATTTTTTTTTTTCAAATCTTCTTCATCTAAATCAACAAAATAAGTTTGTTTAACAAAACTTATCATTTCGTTTTGTTTTGCTCCCCATTTTCTGTCTTTAGAAGAGAGCCACACATTATAGAGTTCCCTTCTAGCAACGGAGATAACTATAATAAAATCGACATAACAAAAAACCCGCAGGAACAAGCAGATCATATTACTTACTTATATTTATATCACTTCGAGGTATATAAAATAAAAAAACACGCGGTTTGAGGAGTCGTTTTTTTATTTTTAATTTTAAAAATTTATTTTGCTTTTTATCACTTCTTTTTATAAACTCCTTATTTTGATGTTACGGCAAATAACATATGTTACAAATATAAACAACAAATTAAATGTCACTTAAAGTATAAAGCTTATGTTATAATTTGGCATATAAATAATTAAGGTGAGACTACTTTCAACAAAATTATAGCACTCCAAATACTAGCTACTTTTAAAAGTTTCGCTAACAGAAACGAACAAATTTCGCTTAGTGTAACTTTAAAAGCGTGCTGCGCTTAAACGGCTTAACATAATAAGTAAATTTATTGTGATTATAGTATAAATATTGACTACTCATAACAGTAAAAATTTTTAAGCATTTCCAATCTTCATTTTTGGCATTTTTGGCCGCGCTCGCGACACTGTGCGTCGCGTCGGTTGTTCTCTAATTATATGTATCACCACATATCTCAGAATGAATTGAAATGAAACGAAATGACGCGACAACGAATGAAGTGAACGAGGCTAAAATTTACCTAATGCCCTCAGTAAAGAGGTTAAATATTACGTCAAAACTGCGATTCGTCTCAAACGTTCACGGTCCGCAGTTAGCAGCTCGTACGTCCAACGTACCAATTGAGTTTGCAAGCTATCAGGCCCTGCGTCAATTGCAATGTACCCCACAATGTTTGCCATTCGGCTCAACTCAGCTCAACTCAAGTCAACTCAATTCGGCTCGACTCAGCTTGATTCTCCAACTCGGTTCAGTTAAGCCGAATGCGGACATTGGGAGTTAAGAGGAGCTCTCGTCGGATGGCGACACAAAGTTTGTCCACACAAAATATGGTAATAATTTATTCTATGTGACCATATGCATGAGCGGCACCTCGACTACCTGCCTTTTCAGACATTCCCGCCTGTCGCAGCCCACAGCCCATCACATTTGACTTTCTGAAAACAGAACGGAAGTGTAATGTTTTTCGTGCTGCGGAAATTTACATATTTGAATGTTTACATGGCTACAGCCCTAGTCCCATAAATAGGTCTCGTTTATTCTACATATGAAGCTTATGAGCTCAGAGCGTGTATTTGTTATTATTTTGTCGTTGTTATTGCTTATGTGTTTAAAAGGCTTTCCAAAACACAGCAGCAACAGCAACAGCAACAACGAAAGCAACAATATTTAAAAAAAAAAATATTTAAAAAAATCGTTGAAAGTTTCGTTTCGACCCTTTTGTTTACCTATATTTTATTGCCTCCAGATATTTATAATTATTCATATATTTTCGTCTTTTTTTTCTCATTTACCTTTCCGAGAACTTTGGTATTTTTTTACACTTGTTCGTGTGTGTCTTTATTTATATTTTACTTATGCATGTAAGCTATAATGATTTTTTTAAAGTTTAAAATAATTTCTTGATTTCTTCCACGTGCTTCTTATCTCTACGCTCCAAGCTTTTCAGCTTTCCAACAAAAGAAAAATAAAAAAATAAAATAAATTCAGGTGTTTTTGGTTTGTTTGTTATTTCTTAATGACGTCAAACATTTAATGTTCTTTAGGTCGATATAATCGTTTTGAATTTCTTGTAAAAGCATGAAACTAGTTCGTAGAGCTGTTTTTAAGAAAGTTTTAAATAGCTCCATGCAAGCCTATAATTGAATTTGTTCCTTTATATGTACATAATTACATATACATAAATGTAGATCGGCGTTGCCAGATGATTTTTCTTGCAAAGCACGAATTTTTCACAACTTGAACAAAAAATTCGGAATAAATTCTATTGCATTTTCGACACGAAAAATTCGTACTTTCCCCAAAAACGACGTCCTTTTCACTTTTATGGCGCTTCATTACTCGTTTTAAAAGTTTTTCACGGCACTCGATTTTTTAATACATTTGTAAATTACCCTTTCGGAAATCGGTCGCTCAAGACAAAATCGTGCATGAAGTCTTCGAAGACATCGTTATTATAACTAAGCCGATTTTGACATTCTCATTTCGTGCGGCAATCACGTTCTATGTTGATTTGTTAATATTTGTTAAATAGATTAAAAATAATCAATTATATATGTATGTATATACACATATGTAATAAATATTACAATGTCATGTTAGATAAGCGTTTTATTGAAATTTTTAAAAAATTGTAAGAACTATTCATGTTTGCATTACGCAAGACCAGTCATGGATGACTTCCTGCACGCATGGGATGCATGACTTCATGAATGACATGTCCTGCAAAGTGTCGTGCACGAAGCTCGCGACAATTGTATGGATTTTGCATCGACGCCACCTAAGCTTTAGGGCCAAGGTACAATAGCCCGAGAGTAATGCGTGCGTGCGAGAGTAAGTGGGAGAGAGAGATACAGAGATATAGAAGGAGAGCGAGACAGAGACTGTTTCACGCACGACTATATCAAAACAGAACGCAACGATTGCGCTTGACAATTATGCGCTCGCTCAGTGGTTATTGAGGGAAATATGCTAGGTAAGCATCTTCAAAGCTGTATTTGGACCACTAATCATGGTCGGCCCATTATGATTTATGCATCAATTTAAAGGGGAAGAACTAAGCTTTAATTCAAAATTAAAAAATAAAAATAAAAATATGACGTCTCTCCTAGAAAATCAAGAAATAAAACTAAAATGCCAAATTTTTCTCATTTACCGTTATCAAAAATTTTTTAAAGTATTGTTTTCGAAAAGTTCAGAAAATTGTTTTTAAGAAACATTCGAAAAATTTTTGAAGCGAGGCGATTTTAGCCCCATTGTAATTCAATGAAATATGTTCTTCGAAGCAAAAATCTAAACTTTGACACCCTGTATCTCGGCAACCTGTGATTAAAATTTACTCTTTTTTTGCACATTTAACGTACTCTTACATCTTAACAGCTGTACCAAGTTTCATCGAAATCAGGGAGAAAAAATTTTGCCGGTGGTACACTTGACGTGTTTTGCCCCCTATTGGATCATCTCACATCTTCACAACAGGGTTGCTATACGATTTTTTTTTTGGTTCTAAGTTTGTGCCCAAAAATGTGAGTTTTGGTTGGAAAAAAATTGGCCGTGATCCGGTTAATTTGACCTCTGATAATAAGGCTCTCTTTGATTGTTTTTGGTTTTTGTTTTTTCTACTTTCTACAAATGGTCTCAAACTTTAAAGTGAGAAGAAGCCAGCCCTGAGTCATTTACTGAGGCATTTACTTTATGAACTTTTTTTGTGTGACTGATTTCTAGTTTCCGAAATTTCCTTTTATTTGGCAAGGCACCTGTTTAACCATCCTTTTTACTTTCCCCACTGCACTTATGTACATATGTATATTGTAGGTCGTCAAGGGCTGATGAGTTTTGATACATACTTTGAGGGCAAAAAGGAGAAGAACCGTTGCGTATTTTCATTGATTTTGTTTTTGTTTTTTTCTTTTTTTTTGCTTTTCAATTTCAACGTTTTGAACTTTTTGACGGAAAAAAACAGCAACAACAACAAAAACACCAACAAATTTTTGTACGCATATTCGTGCACTCAATTTAAAAACACGACCTTCGCGCATACATTTTACCAATAACTTTTCATACCTTCATACATACATACCGACGCACATGCACATGTACGTACACACATAATAGCTCCATCTCCTTCTACATGGGTTCACTAAGTTTCAAGGGTATCGATGAAATAATTGCGAGGTTAGATTGTTAGTTTATTTGAATTTTTATGCCCTGCTTTACTGCTCAACGTATTCATGTATGTATATACAATGTTCGGTTGAAGTCTATGCAGGAGAAACTATGAACCTAATATACATACATCTATATGAATGAATTTTTTTTTTTTTTTTGCTAGTTTAATTGAAATTCTCTAAGCTTTTGGGGACATCTTGAAACTTTGGGGATTTTTCTATTGCCATAATTTTTATAGAAATTTAAAAAATAAGAACATCTAAAATAAAATAAATTGACTAAATGAAGGTGCCTTATGCTTTTTTCTTCATTGGAGTCTCATTAAAAATTCATAGCACTTCGACTGATCGTTTTTTTTTTTTTTTACTACTTATGAGTGCGTTTTTTGAATGAGGTTATGCGAGCCCCGATTTTGCGGTACAATTTGACTTCGTTTACGTGATCGGTAAAGATTTGAATTTTTATGAATTTGCGATACAGTTTTTCGAAAAATTTTATTTAAACATAAAAAGCGCCTTGAATCTGAACTTGTTATGCGCACACAGTACGTACACACAATTACTATAGTCACAGCCAAGAAATTAAACACGCATTTTTAATTGAAAAATCGTAAAGAAAAAAAAAAAAAAAGAATTAAAAACATAAATTTTTGTTGAGTGTGAACTCTTTAATTAAATTGAATCGATTAATTGAGTTAATTAATTTGAGTTGAAAAGATATCATTCAAATCGAAAGAGGCCTGGGCCAAGTAGATTTGCGAGGGAATCCAATTATTTTGAAATTGATTGAGATCGAGTTAAAAAAAAGATAATCTCGCTTATTTGACAAGTTAAATTAGAGAGAGAGAGAGGGAGAGAGAGAGAGCGAGAGATCGAGAGATCGAGAGATCGAGAATCGAGAGAGAAAGAGAGAGAGCGAGAGAAAGAGAGAGCGAGAGAAAGAGAGCGAGAGAGCGAGAGAGCGAGAGAGAGAGAGAAGAGATATAGAGAGAGATAGAGAGAGAGGTAGAGAGAGAGAGAGAGAGCGAGAGAGAGAGTAAGAGAGCTTAACAAGTGAAGAATATATTCGCATTACGTTCCTTTCATCCAACACACACAAAAATTTAAGGATAAATAGGTCCTTTAAACGATTGAAGTTCTCTGGAAATCATTTTTCACGAAGCATGAATATATTTTCCCCACAGGTACTTACCACGAAAGAGAGAGAGAGAGACAGAGAGATAAAGAGAGAGATTTCTAAAAGAACAAAGAAGGTTAATCTTGATTTATCTTCAATGTTTATCTGTATTTAAGAAACTGAGATGGGACAGGAAAATGTCTTTAACTCTGCCTCTACGTCACTGATCATCTGCTAGACTGTCAAAAACCGAATTTCCCTCGCTCCCAAAGGGATTTGATATTTTATTTGTATTATTTAAGTATATACACAGGATTTACGTTTTATGCATGCCGCGTGACAAATAATCGCGATTTTTTAACTGAATGGGAATGTATCTTGCATCCTATTTTTATATTCTGGCCTTCTCTCGAGAGGTCCTATTGACAAAATTTTCTAATACTGCCAGACCGTGCATTAGTACAGTTGAAAATAAAAATATCTGAAGTACTGCCAGACATTCCGATATGTAAGAAATAGTAAATTGTACCACCAATGATTATGAGACTTATGCGTTGCCTACTGCGCCACCGAGGCTATACCATCAATGGTACCGCGTACCATATATAACTATATATGTCACTCAGGAGCCGTTTCTATTTTGGCTCTTTTCAACACGGTCTTGGGTACCCACCACGGTCTTGAGTACCCACCTAAATGAGCATTTTTCACTTAGATACTCACCAAAAGTATTTCTCTCTCGCTCTTTTTTTGCCTGCCGAGTAACATCTCTTTCTAACTGGCGCGAAATGTCCCCCCCAAAATCTATAAATCTATATATAGTAATATATGCCGCGTACCATGGTAAGAGCTCTAGTGGTACAGGGGTCTGTTCTAAACACTGGAAAAACTTCTTTCAAAGTTAAAAAATTTGGGCTTATTTACTTGTGTTCGGCCACTTGAAGGCAGTGGAAATCGAATATCGTTGAAAGGGAGAGTTTTCTAATTTTTGCGCCATAAAATTGACTTGAATGTCCTGTAGATTTTTACCCACTGTAATTTTTTTTTAAATTTTAGCGGCGATTTTCCCGCTCTGTCAAAATGAGAAACTTCATATAAAAAACGCTTCAGAAATGAATCAGAAATCATCTTAAGTCTTTTTTTATATGAAGTTTTTCATTTCTGAGAGAATTGGAGAGAGCCTTTCAAAAGAAATTTTTTAATTAAAAATTTTAAAAAAGAAAAAGAGAATCGCCCAAACTCATTCAATCGTCTCTAAATGCCCATTCACGCATTCACATCCACGATTCACGATTCACGAATCCCGATTCGATTAGAGAAGCTTGCTGAAAAAAAATTTAATTTCATTCTTTTTCAATCGGTCTGTTAAGGAAAATTCTTTTTTCGTTTTTTCAACCCAAAAACAAAAGACGAACAAAGCAAGGCCAAATGCACGACATCAATGTTTGTCAAAAAAACTGCTATCATTTCTGAGTCCTGTAGGTGGTTTTACTTAGGTGTGTGAATCGCCCGCTTGGGCCCGAATGAAAGCAAATAATTCAGATGCTTTAGTCGATTTGACTTTTTCGAATTAAATTCCAAGCCAAGCGCCCATATATGTATATGTACATAGGTATATGCATCCATACATATACATACATATATGCTGTGTATGCTCCCTGCAGGAAGCCTGTCGCCACATGACCCCATGTCTATATTGACGTCAATATAGACAAGAGAACTAGTTCCAACGTCAACAGTATTTATATGCGGTGTCATTAGAGAAACTGTACTGTCAAGAGGTATAGTTCATCTTTATTGACCATGTCAACAACGTGTCTGCTTATAAAGCGAAAGAGTACTCCTTTTTGTCTACATAATAGTACCGACGTCAATAGTTCGTCAATAGTTTTTCGGTCTACTGTTGACACTCAATGACAACTCAATGTTAAATGTCAATAACGCAAAGCATTGCGAAGGGTATAACTGGTCAGTAGTACTGTTGACGCAATCAGTGGAAAAAGAGTATAGATTCACTATTGACATTTTATTGCAAGGCTGTGAGACCTCGTGCAGTCGAAAATGTCCCGATGACAGCATCGACGACTTCAGCATGACATTGGAGCCGCGAGCACTCCCAATTCAAATCCCCACTTCTCATGACTTTTCTTCATGAATGGCATTGGAGTTCACTAGTGAAACGTTCATGGTTGGTCATCGAAGTACGGAGTAATCGTTGGCATTCACAATGACCATAACATCGTTAGGGAATAGGTACAAAATGAAAAGGAAACTTTTTGGTTTTTTATTTCTCTTTTTCTTCTTTTTCATAATTCAATGTACAGCCCTGTCGTAGCTGAGCGAAAAGACTGAGCGCCCAGCAATCCGGAGTGCTTGAGTTCTTTTACGCAAAACGAATCTTCTCAAAATTAGAATAAAACGGGCAGCACCCATTTTCGATGACAGTGTCATTAGCACTGGAAAGTAATTCCATTTTACTCTGCATATTATGATGAAATCGCCGATGACTTTGTCACGCACGCTTGAATTCTCGGCTGGGATTGTACATATATCAATCGTTTTCGAAGATGTGCAATAGGGGTATTCACAAAGGCGTCGGAAAATAGTAAAGTCGGAAATTCGGAAAATTTTAATTGCTTAAAAAATTGTGCAAGATTCAAAAAAGTTTAAAAATTTTCCGATTTTCCAACGTTTTAAACATGCTTTTGTGAATAGCCCTAATGAAATAGACCGTGCATGAAAAGAATTGAAATATTTGAAAAAATTCCCATAGAAAGTGATTTCACTTTTGCTGTGCTGCATTGTGTGTAATCACTGAACTGCCGGTGACAATTGGTTAATTTGATATTTGAACGATTTGTACAATAGACAGACAGAAGGACGTGTGACTTCAGTTAATCTGCACGAACTTTGAATTGCGTCTCTAGGGACTTTCAGTTAACATAAATGAAGAAGACACATGTTCGAATTATCGCACGCAAGAGTTACGCTACGGTAACGTAACGGCAATGATAACAGTAATTGTAACAGTAAAGAACAATTTCTTTTACCGATTCATTTCGATTTTCACATTTCTGTTTTTCAATTTAAGAGGCCGTTTCCACTATAGCCGCATCTTGCTTTCGCATCTTCAAGATGCGAATTTTTGAGATTGGTGTTTCCACTAGAATTTTGCATGTAGCATCTTTCAAATCACCTGATTTTTGTGTACAATCGATATGCGCATGTCCAGAACACTCGGCCGCCTTCATTGTTTTCATTGGAACAAAGGAATTTAATAAATTGTATTATAATTTGAAATGGTTTTCTTGCATTTCTTCTTGGTTTCCACCGCCATTCCTGCTGAATATTTCTGAAATTCTGGTTATTCACATATGTTTCAATAGATATGTTCTGTTAAAATCGATAGATAATCCGAAAAATATCGCATTTTCTTCCCATCTTTCAAAGATGCGAAGAAGATGCGGTTCAGCATACAACAACAATTGCATGTATATTCATACGGCATCTTTTCGCATCTTGCCAAAATGCTGAAAGATGCAAAATGCGGCTATAGTGGAAACAGCCCCTAAAACGAGAAAAGGATATAGAGAAATAAAAGAAAATGCCGCTTGCCGACGTTTAAGCCAAAAAATATTTCAACATTAATTGATAATCGCAAAAGTAATAAACCATAGAGTATTGACATCATTCCGAATAATTAACAACCTTCAATGAATCTCGTTGAAATGCAGAAGATATTTTCCAGAAGATTGCCTCGCGACGGAATAGACAGAGACAGTGGGGATAATGCGTGGCCCTCAAAAGCCCTCTGAAGATCCACGTTTTATTCCATGCTCGCAGTAATATCTTAATATCCATGAATGGAATATTCCGCGATGGAAAACGGCAAAAAAAAAAAAATATTAAATGAATATTGTTAGCACAGCTAACAAAAATTTAACATCCAAGAAATTTCGACAATTGAAAATATTAATTTTTCAACAAATTTCACTCATCCTACCATATGGAACTATTTTCAATCAAATGTGCTTTTGATTCTATTTGATTCCAAAGGTTTGTATGTGCTGAATTGCAAAGCAACTCTTGCGCAACTCTTGGAAACCAGGCATAATGTAGATTCCTGATCTCGTGAGAAATTCGGAGGCGTCCTTTGTGGGCTGATAGCTGTGAGTGGCACAAAAAGTACTATCCTAATGCTGGTAGAAATTGTGCTAGTTCCCGTCGGTTCTGATAATTTGCTTATAATCAAAAGAGTTTATAGTGAATGGGGAGGATTTTGTTTTAGCTAAGCACATTCATTCACATTCATATCCTTCAGTTTATTGAACCTTTAACGCATAAGGGACAAATTTTGGCCTTCAAATTAGTGTGACGATTTGTGGAAATATTGAAAGCAGTAAATGCTATAAATCATTAAAATATATATATATATATATACTTATTTATATATATGTTATATATATATATACGAGTATGTATGGACAGGGAAAAACCTGGCTGTTATGTGTTTAGGGGTAAAGAATATCATTTGGAATTCCTGTTTTGAACATTTTAAATTAAATTTTAATCGATTTCAGTTGAGCGTCCATTATGAGGGATGAGAATGATAAATATTATCAAATTTAATTTCTCCATCGATTGAATGAACATCGAATAATTTGAAAAATGTTGTGCGTATGAGTAATTCAAATGCGTATACGCCATGCTGAACTTTTAATAATTCTTACGTGATTATGAATAAACGATTCGTGTGCTTTTAAATGGATTTCATCAAAAAGATATATGTATGTATATAAAATGTATTATTTTTCTCCATTGCTCAGAATCGACCATCGACAATTTTGCCCTCGTTTTTTTTCACCGCTTTTCCTCACTCAATTCCCTAAAGGCAGTTTTGCCTATTTTCCTTTTTATCGCACTCGAGGATAAAATGAGTTTTTGTTTTTATTTTGTGTTTGTCTTTTATTAGTTTTTTCTTTTATATTTGTATGTACGCCGCATACTCATAGGTAAGTGTAGTTCGGAAGTGAAGGTAAACAGTTGAACATTTCTCGATTGTCGTGTTTCGATTTTTTTTTGTCTCGTTTTCTTAATTCACTGACACACAAGGCCTTTTTGCGTTTTTCAGTGTCCTATTTGTTAAAAAACTTTTCTGTTTTTTTTTTTTGTTGTAATATTTTTTGCTTCTTCTTGCGTTATTTGATCATTGTTACTCTCTAGAGTGCAGTGTGCCGGTAAGACTTACTGTGAAGAGCTAAACGCCTTTAACGAGAAACAAATTTTATGATATGAACAACGAAAAATTGTTGCCAGTTTCTTGCCACCAGTGTTGCCAGATCAGCTTTCTTGGAAGGTGGGGTGTGTTACATATTGTACGAAATTGACTTTTTGATGCAAATTTCTTCTAAAGCCTTCAATTGATCTCCTGGAAAAATATTATGGCCCTTAGCACTGTAGCTATGGAGATAATGCGGAATTAGTTTTAGCTTATAGAGAGTCGCATACGGAAAGAATAGTAGAAAAAACGCTATGCTGTAAAATTTTGTTTTTATAACATACGATGAATTCGCGAAAAAGGGGTCGATATCGTGGGGATTTTCCTTTTTTTATAGGTATTTTAAACTGGGGAATTTTGAAGGGTCGATCGTAGTCTATGCTCTAGAATAGCGTTCCCCATCTAAGCCCGTACGTGCAACTTGCACATATCAGCAGCTCTGCTGCTCGTGAGCGCTTTAACAGTCTTTAAGTGTGCTCTAAATATTTTTCCTAAATCGATCGATCTATTTCAATCAATATTAACTCCGTAGCCTGTTATAAATATTCAAATATTAAATTCTTAGAAATTTTTTATATAAAAACCATTCATTGATTAGTTGTTATGGTTTTTAGAGGTTTTATCCCCACCGCTATTTGATCTCAGCGTCGTCATTTTGGATTTCTATCATGATGAGAATCAAAATGTCGTAGGCGTCTTTTCTCCTTAAAATCAACAAAATGAACAATTCAATTAGCAACTTGATATCAATAATAAAAGCTCAATGAACACTAACTGCCACAATCAATTTAAGTACAAGTTTTCCCACACAGCAGACGTTACCTTCGACGGCAATTTCATCTTCCATTTTAAAACAAATTGGAATCATCTTTCCCGCAGTAGTTTTTATGGTCCTTCACGAATATGGGGTAAAACCGTGCTGAAGGTATTCTCTATCATCTTTAGCGACAAAGACAGAGGCTGAGGCTCCTTCAGTGTCATAGAGGAAGGGCGGGTAATGTGGTATACCTAATAGTTTTTTGCCGCCAACAACTACAATTTTTATCTGATTAAAATACTGTTGAACTATTGATATAATATGAATGTTAGGCACACACTACGTTAACTATTTAAGCGTTGGGGCTCCTTGTTTTTGACATATTTATCAATATATAAAAAAACTCGAATATCGGCAATTGCAAAATTTGGAGGGTAATGTGGTACACCAGGTCTGGTAATGTGGTATAGTATACCACAACACCTGTAAATAATTTTTTTTTTCTAATAAATAAGTTGTGGTTTATGTTTTATTTATTTATTTATGTTTTTAGAAAGATAAAAGATTATTTGCAAGAATTGCAAAGAAAAATGGCACTGCGATTTGGAATACATTTTTCATGAGCCCAAACGAGCTCGCATTGCAGACATGTGACCCATGCTATAATAACTGCATCGTCCCCATAGGCTTTATCGCCATAATTACACACAGCTTCTTTTGTTGGTGGAAAATCCGAAAATTCCTCACCTGTTGTGTCATTTAATATTATGTTTTCGCCACTATCGGTAGCCTATACCACAATACCCGCACTCGTGTTGATTCAAAGAAATACTGATTTTCAAGAAAGTATTAATTTTTTTTAAACTACGATTTATACCCTGCTTTAAGAAAACAGTTTCTTGTTACATAAATGTAAGCTTCATGAAGTTTAAAAAATTTTTTAAATTAAAAAATTCAGTTTTTAGTTGAGCTCACTTCCACGCAGTTTCTTCCCAACTGATTTATAGCATGACTTGCAAAAATAAAAAACTGTCTTGCTTTCATAGTTCTATTAAAACCTGAAGCTATTAAGCGTAGTTCCGTTAACCCTGTGTGTTTAGTTAAAGAGAAAAGCTACTATACCACATTACCCGCCTATACCACATTACCCGCCCTTACTCTATCGATATCTAATTGCCTCATCGGTCTCTCTCTCTCGCTCTTTCTCGCTCTCTACTGTTCTCTCTCGCTCTTTCTCGCTCTTTCGCTCTCTCTCGCTCTTTCTCGCTCTCTTTCGCTCTCTCTCGCTCTCTTTCGCTCTCTCTCGCTCTCTCGCTCTCTCTCGCTCTCTCTCGCTCTCTTCTCGCTCTCTCTCGCTCTCTTCTCGCTCTCTCTCGCTCTCTCTCGCTCTCTCTCGCTCTCTCTCGCTTTCTTAAGCTCTCTCTCTTTCGCTATCTTTCGCTCTCTCTCGCTCTCTTTCGTTCTCTCTCGCTCTCTTTCGCTCTCTCTCGCTCTCTCTCGCTCTCTCTCGCTCTCTCTCGCTCTCTTTCGTTCTACCTCGCTCTGTCTTGCTCTCTCTCGCTCTGTCTCGCTCTCTCTCGCTCTCTCTATCATGTTTTCACTTCCCAGCGGAACACCTCTGTGTTACAAATGAGGCATTTCGTATGGAGTTCCCACATTAAGTGGAAAGTGTAGGGGAACGAAAAAGCTTCGAGGGAAACTTCTTCACAGCCAGGCGCGTACGCAGGCGGTAGCTGGGAAGTTCAAACTTATCTTCCGCCCCCCTAAATTCGAGGAATCACAAAGAAACATTAGAAAATATGCACGATATATAGATGTGAGGTCTCTGAAATTGACTTCCAAAACAATTCGTTACCTACGCCACTGCCATGCCCAATGGTAAAGTTCTTTTCATATTTTCTTTCGAAATTATCTCAACATCTGCCATCGTCATTAAATCGCATTAAGTCATGAAAATAAAAATAATTAAATGGCATCTCCATAGCGATTCGGACCGTTCGGACCGTTCGGACAATTGTTCTTTCAACTTCCAACTTTCGACATTTCATCAAATGATGTTGTTCACCTTGGCGTTATTTGTTTCGTTCATTGCTTGCCTTTCTTTTTCTCGAAAACTATAATGGGTGCGTGTGGGTTGACTAAAATCGTGTTTTAATTAGCAAAGTTTTATTCGTTGGCGTCTATGGAATTACTGAACTCATTCTGATGCCTTTTAATTTTTTATTTTTTATATTTTATTTTTATCAAAAGATACATATTGACTTTTTATGGGTTAAAATTTTTTTTTTTTTTCTAAAAATATAGTACCTACATATATAATCGTTTTTATGATGACTATTTCTGGTCGACTGCAGTGATGCCACATTGAGGGATTTTCTCAATTTCGAGGAATTCTATGATACTTATTATTAACCAAAAGCCACCCAAAGGCTTTAAAGGGATTTTTATTAAACATTTTGCCGTAGAAAACTGGGACTGGGAAAACGGGATCATTGCAACATTTTTGAACTTAAGGCTGCGTCAAAGTCAGGCAACACTGGCCAAATATGGTGGCTTAAGCAAAATCCTCGAGTGCTTTGCGTTAATTCCTACATACTGAATGGTCCCAAATTGGCGCGGACGCAAAAAGTTTTTTTGGGAGGCGTTTAAGGCATAGCATAGCCACACACGACCGTTTCGGAGGCTTTGTATCCTCTATACCAACCCCTCGCATACTCCCTGGATCAAAACCCTTACCCTAAGTGGCTCTAATAGCGGTAATAAAACGATTTGAACTCGCCAAACGAGAGCCTAAAAATAGTTTTTTTTATATTTTTTATTCGAATTTTTTAGGCCATTTTAACATGAAAAAACATGACGGAAATCTGAAATGGATCTGAATTAGTTGAAAAAAATAAATAAAATGAACTATCAGAATTTTTTTTTTTGCATATATATAATCATAGATAATAATTTGATTAAATATAAAAGTCTAACAATTGATAAGATATTATTCCAACCGATATGGAAGAATAATTACGAATTAGTGTGATAGAGATTAAACTGAAATAGGAGCATTCCACAGAAAACGATACTTTTGTCCCGTGAAAACAGACAAAAACGAATGTAATTACTCAAAAAATTTCAAAACGGCACCTTATATCCTGTTAAGTGTCTTATTATGAGTATATTAAAATAATCTTTTCATCCAATTAAAGATTTAAACATAAAAATATCTTGAATATTATTTGTCCCGTACGTGCAACGCTCCAATCGGAAAATTTGACGATTTAATTTCTTCAATATTCAAGGCAAAGAACTGTGAATACATTCCAAAGATTTCAGTTGAATTCAGCTCAATTATGCCAAGGCTAAACTTTTGATAACCTTTTTTAAGTACATAATTCGAAGGACGTATTTTACTTTTTTCCTCTGCTAGGCATTGTTGAACGCTGGAATTCTTTCCAGCCGCAAACAAAGTCAGTAAAATATATCGCTACCAACTTGCTGAAACACCCAGAACTCTTGAAGATGACACTAGCTTACTAGGTTTTTAAAACTCGAGCTCATGAACATGATACACCATTTATCCTTTGCTTCTCAGTCGACTTTGATAAACTAAAGTTTTCTATATACATATATAAGTAGGTACACGCGTCCTTCACTCGCAGTTATAAAAGGGCTTCATATACTATACAAGCTTCAATCAAAAGCGCAGTTGATTAAATTTGCTTTCATATGTTTGCATGTATGTATGTTTATAAGTAAGTATCGTGAGTATTTGCAGAAATTCCTGCGGTGCCATTCCAGAGCTATTGGTAACCAAGCATTAAGCTATGATATTTTGTTGTTTATTTTTCGATTTTATTTTATAATAAATTTGCTGTTTTATAAATACCTGCAACAACTGCGTAACATAAACAAGGCTTACATTTGATGTAACCCCGGTTCGAGTAAAGAAAAATTGAATACAGTGATTTAACTATTACCACGTTTATACAGAGGAATTGCGTGAAACCGCATCAGACCAAGACGGGTTTTCATGCGCGTTTATACGCGCACTATTTTACTGATCTGATTTGAAACGCTTTCAAAAGCACTTTGAAAACAGGACGTTTCACACAAAACAGGGATGTCTACCAATGCATAAAATATACCTTAACCAGGGCTGCCAGAAAATGTGTGTACAATATCACCAACCGAAAACTAAAACCGCCAAAGCGTTTTGTTCAATCCCTTGGTACGAAGTTGAATAACGAAAATTAACGGAAAATCTTCATCATTTAATCGTTTGAAAATGTTGACAGACGTTTTCAAAAAATTTTACTATAAAAAGTGTGACATAACATTTTTCGGGAGTCCCCTACCTCCTCTGTCATAAAACTGTCACAGATGAGCTGACCCCATCCCCTTCCTCCAAACGTGACATCATTTAAGGACGCTCCCAAATTGTATTTCGGGACCGCCATAGACTATCAAAAATAGCCAAAATGGCGAGAAATCGCCAAACATGGCAGCCCTAACCTTAATAGCCCTGTAACATATGTGTCGATATGAATCAGCTGATGATGATATTTCTCGAGGCACTTCGAAGCGTTTATGCATCATTACAAGTCGATTTCACATTTTCATGTCGTTTTGAAAAAGCGACACTAGTCGATGCGGTAAAATTTTTCAGTGCGAATCAGTGACCCGTTTATATATGCGTTTTCGCACAAATCTTTGTCACTGAAATCGGATTGAAGATGCGTATAAACGTGGTATATGTTCAATATACAACTAGATTAAACTTTTTGATTTGTTCCCTCAATCCAGTACTGATGAAATTGAGTTCTTCCCTCTACAGAGTAGTCATGGAAAAAAATTATGTGTTCCCTCGACCGAGGTGTTCCCTCAATCGGGGTGTTCCCTCAACCCAGACAGCACTGTATTTCTTCTCCAATTTTTATGACCAAAAGCCATATATTGTATATACATATTTACAAGTAAGCCGATTAGATGGAACAAACAAGAGTATCTCAGAATGGGGCCAGAATAAGCGACTAATGTCGCCAAAATATATCAATGATACAGATGAGGGGAGCCCTAGCCGCCGCCGTCTGTTCTACTATAAAATTTAGTTCATTCATTTGGGTGATTGGGAAATGGAAATTGGGTGCGATTATTATTTCCGTATTTCCGTCTTATCGCATACGAATATGTCTTATCTTTGAATTTAGTTGTAGGTACCATTATATTTTCGGTAGACATACCAACTGCCTTCATGGCTTATCGATCAAAGAGCAGCTCTCTCTCTCTCTCTCTCTCTCTCTCTCTCTCTCTCTCTCTCTCTCTCTCTCTCTCTCTCTCTCTCTCTCTCGATTTTGGAGCGTACAAAAAAGTTTTTTTTTTAATTTGACTGTATGATTATACTATTATTATTATTTTTTATTCTCTATTTCGGAGTTGCCAACACTTAATTTCTACTAGGTTTATTATAATTATATTGCTTTGAAACTGTGGACACACTAAGTGAATAAGAAATGATAATAAAAATAACAATAAAAAAGTAAGAAAACAAAACAAAAATCCCAACGACTATTGTACTTAGATATAAACCTTTACCCCTAGAAAAAAGCCGGCGAATGGGTTAGAGACGTCAGACAAACTCGCTTTTTTTTTTAAAATGCTTTCAACTTTATTCTTTTAAATAGCCAACTTTATTAGATATTTTACTAGTTATAAAAAGCATTCAAACTTATATTTCGAAGTCAAGAGGGTCAAAAGTTTATACAACTTTCAGTTCAATTAGGCCTTGGGGTTCGAAGATGCGCAGGAATCCATGTAGGTACCTACCTCACGTACAGCTGCAAAATTTCCGAACAAGGGACTTAACTCTTAAAACGCCTACACTTGTGGACAAAAACGCACACCACTGGAAAACATTTTTTTAAATCAGCCTGATTCTGAATAATCTCGGGGAACGAATTATCGGGGAGTTTACTTTTCTTCAGAATCGGGTTGAAAATTATATTGAAATTGTTATGTACATAGATAGAAAGTCTCTTTCCTCCTAATTAGGCATAAGCGAGATAGCTATAGTGTACGCAATAGGTTAGGATAGGTCTCTCAATAAAGCTAGTCTACAGCCAATAGCTAGCCCGAAAGGTCATTGTTTCTATTACGGATACATATGTATATGAGTTAGAAATAATTGAAAAGTAAAATATCCAACCTTCTGAACTATATATCATTGGTTTTTTTTTCGGCGCCCTAGTTTTTGAACAGCACTCTAACTTTCGAGGACTAACAATTTCCTTAAAATGTTTGTTTTTTCACTTCATACGATGGACTGTTGACTATTGTCTAAAGTAAACAGACAAATATACTTTATCAAAATCGGTAGAGAAACCAAGGACTAATACAGTATCACACTAGTGAACTCATGCTGGAAAATTTTGTAGACCAGTGTAGTCGTGGTTTGTTTTTTTTTTTACTGATTTTTCGTTTGATCGGCATTAAATCTGTTATTTGTGTCGTTGTTTTTGTTATTTCCTTTACATTGATTTGCCGACCTTGAAGGTAAATAAAAGACAGCTGGCGTTTTGTTGTTGCCATGTGCTGTTATTTAGAATTATGTCAACATCATGACAAGGCATCGAATTTCAAAACAAGGTTCTGGCGACAGCAGCACCTAGGAACCACGAAGAGAAACAAAACGAAGAAACAAATCGGGCAAGAGCACACAATGAAGTGTACGAAGAAGGAGGAGGAGGAGGAGCAACAAATTTGATGTCCTTAAATTTCTCGCTTCGATTCTTTTTGATATTCGATACGTTGGAAGAGTTTCAAATGTTCGTTCTGATTTTCTGCCCCCCCCCCCCCCCCCCTCCTTCTGGTCCGCGTGCTCGTCCTGATCCATTTTTTCTATCGTTTTCATCGTTTTTTTTTTTTTTTTTTCTTGAAGCCTATAGATCATTGAAATTTTTTTCCTTTATTATTCATTTGCGAGAAATTAAAAATGTAGATATTTTTCAAAAATTTCTAAAAACTTTTTTTTTGAGATATTTGATTTGAAAACAATACACAATAGCTGGACTCACCGACCTGTTGTGAAACTCAATATATTCACAAAACATATTCGCATACGTCTAAGCGTTAAGGGAAACAAAAGGAGAAAAAAGCCAAGAGAAAGAAATGGATCCTTGTGAAGCGGAACGGGAGAAGGCGAAAGAGAAACGTTGCAAACAAGAAGCCAGGCTAAGAGCAGAAAGAACATGTCCAAGCCCAAGATGTCAACCTCAGACTTACGACACATCCTCCACGTCCATGCAAATTTCATTAAGGGAAGAAAACGAATCTGAGCTTGCGGAGTGAGTGTTTTGTTGTTGTTTATCTTCTTTGCAATCAAAGTTCTGGGCTCCATAAGACGCTGTGACATAACTCTTGTGACCAAAAGGTTACACCTTGTCGTTTTGCTTTCAATTCGGTTGAACAGAATCCTGTCAGAAACATATGTATGTATGTAGGTATACGGTATTTCACATCCCCATGCCTCAGACCACAAGCAAAAGGTTAGGTTCTATGAATTTCCTGAAAATCCTTTCAAAAGGGATATCGATGAACATGTACTATACATACATATGTTTGTAAGTTGGAACCATCAGTTTAATAACTTGGGTTTGCTTGAACTGTGTTTTCTAATTTAAGAAATCTTCGATACGAAATATCTTCATTTTGGAAATCAAAAGTACCGGGCGCGTACGTAGAAAATTATTTCTGGAAATATTTTTGGGCATAATGGAACTTTATTTCAAGACTTTTTCTCGAATTCGTTGCATTTCGAGGGCGGGTTGAAGTCCTCAAAACACCCTCTTCGTACGATATTGGAAAGCACATTCTATTTGAAAAGTTTCTTTTTCTATGTATTTCTTATCTAAAAAGGACAAACGGACAAAAGAAACGCACAAATGAAGAAGAAACTTAATTTTTATCAGTCTCCTTCGCTGGCTCTGATTTAGGGGGTAGAAGGCCGGGCCATTATTGCGAGTGGCGTAAATTTCACAAAAACACTACACCCCCTATTGATGGCATCGTTAGGGCGACATCTATTGGTTTTACCTAGAGCGGTAAAAAAGCTAAATCGGGCCCAGCTCCTTCAGCAATGTAGAGAGGAGTTTTGGGCTGAGAGTTTGCGAAACTTTTTTCGTCCATTTTTGATAAAAATTTTGACTCCTCTTAGGGAAATTTGAGTGCGTGCCCAAAAAGAATGTCGTTAGTAAGCTTCTGACAGACCGACTAACCGATTCGAGGCTCCAGTTCCGGAAAATTCCGGTCTTACATACATACATACATATATACTTACATTAGGGGTATTCACAAAGGCGTCGGAAAATAGGAAAGTCGGAAAATCGGAAAAATTTAACTGCTTAAAAAGTTGTGGAAGATACAAAAAAAGTATAAAAATTTTTTGAGAAGTCGCATTTTTACGATTTTCCGACTTTCCAACGTTTTTAACACGCCTTTGTGAATACCCCTATTATTTAGAAAAATTTAATGTTATTTGGAAATTATTCGAGCTTAACAGCTTTGCACCTTCCACCTGTGGGCGGACATGGCCATGGGACTTCGCCACTCGTGACTCATCAGCGCCTTTGGGGTGCTAAGGAATTTGATGGTTCAAAACCCTTATATATGAAGCATTTATGAAGCTTAGCTTCTGGGAAACATACGCACTAGTTATAAAATTCGATTGACAATGATTTCTAAAAATCGTCTTTCGTGGGTTGAGCAAAAAAAATTTTGGTCTAAGATATTTCTGTTAATATTCGCTGTCCATATTGAAGAGCATTTTCAAGACATATTATTTGATTGTCCCAACTGTGATTGCCTCCATTTAAGTAGAATGCTGATTACGTCCTCTTCGCTCAATCAGGCGTCCAAAGCACTTAATTCTGTGTAACCTTAGCACTGGACATCTGCCTAATGCTATGTTCTCACTAGTCCGGGCAGTGCCGTCTGTACGCACGAGCCCACACACTTTAGGGCCAGGGGCCCCGCATAGGCTAAAGATGGCTCTGAGTCCGGGTTAGGGTTATCGACGAAACCCAGGGTTTCAAATGTCAAAATGCATATAAAAATAATTATCTAACCCGAAAATAAACCCTGGGTTAACGTTTAACTCTGACGTTAGCGCGGAGTTGCATTTGGAATTTTCAGTTACATTTGCTAACACCAAATACAGAAACCGGGTAAAAATTTAATACGACACTGACAGGAAGATTTCGCGTGCAGAAAATGAGTGGGGAAGGATGCAAGTATTTGGATATGTAAATTTTGATCACAGGTCGGAAAAAATTTTGTGATGCCGCTTTCAATATTAGCTCCATTAATCTTTTTTTGTTCCTGTGGACATTGCATTGCTCTTCTGATATTATTGCTTCCAATATTCCTTTGACTTTTTCAGGTACCTTACACATTTCTAATCAAGCAAACTCCATTTTTATTTACAATTTCTCGATGATATACCATTCGCGTTTTTTAGTTTTCAAACTCCTCAGCCGGACATTATCGCATGCATGAAATGAAAACAGAGATGGCCTCTACCAACAAACTTCATTAACAGTTAGGGTTAGTAATGCGAGTAGCCGCAGTATGAATTTTCACCACTTCGGCAGTAGTGCAGAAGTGTAGTCAACTTTCCGGCTGGGTCATATGACGTTAGTAAACCTTAACTCGCTCGAAGCTCATATGAACGCTTTGAGTTATAGCATCGGGTTAAGAACTTAACCCCTATAGTGAGAACATAGCATAAGAAGACTTTCTCGTAATATAGTTAAAAAATTTTATTAATGAGAACTAAAAATACAGCACATTTGCCTTTTAATCTTAAAATATATTTAACATATGCTAGCTTTTTCTTAATTTTCTCTGAAAACATAAAAAAGCAGTAGGCAAATTTTTCAGCGGCAGCTTTTTTCTTGACACCATACATAGTCGCGAGTAGGACCAAGTTGTCTGTACTACGAGCCGAATATTCGTTATTCGGCCGAGAGTTTGACCGAATATTCGGTATTCGGCCAAATCACAATTTATGGCATCACTACTAATAACATACCGTTATTGCTAACTTGTATTTGAGTATAAAAAATGATTGCCGACTGCTGGTACATCCAGAACTAAGGAGAACTTACTATACTGTGATTCTTAAACCAAGGCGGGATGAACCGCTTTATCATCACATGAAGCAGAAAATATTCCTCATGAATTTAAAAGTTCTTTGTTAAAATATGCTCTCAACACGAAACTTACCCACAAAACACCCTGGCAGAAAATTTTGTCGGCGCGCAACAAGTCCTCGCGCCTTTCAGAGCGGACATCCAAGTGAAATGCTCAGCAGGACAGCGTCATCGAGACGGAGCGAAATGATCATTCATACCGGCTCCGTCTCGATGAAAATGTCATGCAGCGCGTCCTGTGGACTTTCCCGCTGCCATGCGAATGAACTCGTCCGAGGTGAAGCGTAATGACATTCGTGTAGAAATATCACCGCGCGCATCCTCCACGAAGGCAGGTGGTGCGGCTCCCATTTTCACGAGGACATCCTCGCGGACGTCCGCGGGACATTTTCTACTGGGACACACTCTCAGTCACACACGCCCACCCACCCACACACACCACTCACACATGTATTTGACGCAAAAATATTTTCTTTGCCGACGACAAAAAGCAAAACAAACAAACAAACAAAATCTCTGGAAAATGCATTCAAAGGCAGCAGCTGAAAGGAGGCGAAAAAAACTTTTCAAAAACATTTTAAAGGAAATAAAATTTTATCAATTCTGACGTGCAACTGAAGCCGCGAATAAAGATGTTTCTTGCTCCTTTGATATTATCCTTAAATGCAAAATATTGTGACAAAAAAAAAATTTTTATGGTAGGTAGATAAGTGCTATGGAAAGTGGGGAAAATCGATGTGAAAAACACGTACGTACTTTGCAGAGAACTCAATTATTAAAATGGAAAGAAAATAAATAACCAAATACAAAACTGTACAAAATAAATTAAAATAAGTCAAAGGTGCAGTCATGGCAGCAAGCCATTTCTACGGAACTTTTAATTAAAAAAATCTTTGAATTTCGATCGCTTACGAGATTCTTAAAAAAGGCACGCCAATCGGATTTTATTCTTTTATGGATGCAAAAACTTTTTGCCAAAACAAATTATTCTTGACTAGAGCCCTGCGGCCCAATGTTCCTGCGGGAACTAAATGAAATTACGAAGGAAGCGTTTCGAATAAAATGATTAATAAGTCAAGTTTTTGAGCATTTCTATCTTTAACTAAGGCCCGTTTGCTACTGTTCTGATTAATGTTTTCGTTCCGAAAAACCAAAAAATTTGTATGAAAATGTTGACATTTTGAGATAATATCGTAACGAAAAACTATAACCGCAACAGTAGCAAATGGGCCTAAGTATACATAAAAAGATATACATATAAATAAAGTTTTTATCCTGTGTATGAGCCTCATTGATGGCACTTGAACTAACTAAATGCCTGGTTTACAATAGCACAGGAATGCCTGCGTAGGAAATCAGGATTCATTCAGAAATTTGTTCCACAGTTACTCAAAAGAAAAACAAAAGATCAGTTGTGAAAGGGTTAAATTCAATCGATCCACTTAAGTGATGCATATCAGTTCAATGCAATCTCGTTCGACCAATTGGCCTCACAATTTTTCTATTATGTATTCGAAATGATGAGATTCTCACCTTCCGCCGTAAAGGACTATGTCTCGCCCTCTAAAGAATATTTAGTCTTAATACATTCTGGAGTTCATATTCAGCATCCTAATATAATGAAAGAGAGATAGATCTCACTGTCGATATTGAAATTACAAAAATTAAAAAACAAATAACAAATAATAATTGCAATTTTTGATCGATGCGTGGATGCCTTACGGCGAAACACTTTTTGATCCAATCGATATATCACCGCCATCGACAACAATCTTCCCATTTATCTATCTCTAACTTGTCTGACATGCCGATTGCCATATCGTATACGGTAAAGTTACAATCCATTTGGAGACTAAAATGACAATTCCTGCAGATTCTCAGACCCATAAAGTCAAGTTAAAAAACCATAAAAGATGCATCAAACTATCGAAAATGTATGCGAAAAATTTAGGACCGACAGAGTACAAAAAAGGCAAAATCGCCAATAAAAGTGCCGGCTTACACCATAAAAAGCATTGACAAGCCACGACACGTACGGAGGAGAACAGAGAGCACGAAAGCTATGCTGGACGAAGTGGCAGTGGGACAAGTTGTTCTGTGCCGCGCTGTGCTTTGCTACAATGTAACGAGTGTGTTCTGCTCTGTTCAATTATGTGTATTCAGACAGTGTTGCGCTACCTTGGCCTAGATATTGAGGCGACTATGAGTCTCGCTGGCATGATAGAAAATATAATCGTCGAGACACAAGTATGCTGCATACTTATACTTTATAAGCAATAATTTACCATTAAATTCCAGGTATATAAAATAATAACAATAAGACGAGAAGAACCAAAAATGAAAGCACAAGCAAAAAAAACAAAAAAAAAAACCGAATTCTGAAATCACAGTTGAAATGTGTGTAGGCACGTGGAAAAGCATATCGCATCCAGACAACTAAAGTGGCACAATTCAAAATTCGTTATTTTCTCAGAAAACGCGAAAAACTGTTTTTGAGCTTATAAGAGCACATTTTTCGAAATAAAATGATGCCTATTGCGAAGAAGAGCTTTTCAGAAGTTCATATAAGAAAGTTTTCGAGAAATACTTTTGACGCTTCTTCGAAAAATGTTCTCTAGAAGTTATGTCGCTTTGGATGCGTTTTGAACCGAAATTATTGCTGTATTATTTTGGATTATGGCTCTTTAATGTTTTAAAGTTGGCCAATGAAAAGAAAATTTAACTCTTAAAGAATAGGGGTATTCACAAAGGCGTGTTAAATACGTTGGAAAGTTGGAAAATCGGAAAAATTCGACTTCTTAAAATTTTTTTAAACTTTTTTTGTATCTTGCACATGTTTTTAAGCAGTTAAGATTTTCCGATTTTCCGACTTTACTATATTCCGACGCCTTTGTGAATACCCCTAATCACAACTTCAAATATTCAAAAACAAACTTACTCGAAATAAGTCTCTTTGACAATTCCCACCATTGATAAAATACATAATTGGCAACAAAAAAGACAACGGGGTTTTTTTTGTTGCTATTTCTAATATAAGTAACGGAGCAGAACTTTTTGGCAGGTGGACAGGTGACTTATGAACAAGATCCACAGTATAACTCACAAATTTTGAGTTGTGTCACTTTAGTTGCCTGGGTGCGATATATTCGCTAAAAAAAACAAAGTTGCGATCTTAAAGCTTTTATCAGAAATTCGAAGAGTTTTTCGAAGATCTAAAATTTTGACCACTGTGCGGATGAGCAAAAACATCGATATATCGGGTACAGCGATATGTTTTAGCGATACATTGAACACTTCACCCGATATTTTTGTTCGCGGATATATCGTACAACGATATATTTTTCATGATATCGATAAACGATACTTATAAAAATTTTAACGTTTGTAAATGCATTTTTGTTTTTTTTTTTGATACATCAAAAATCCGATAATACTTATCGTTGTATTTTCCTCAATTTGTCCATCCTTAGACCACTGTGCATTTTTCATGCGATTGAATATAATCGGTAGCCCTTAATTGGTTGCATGACCCACAATATAACCTGTGAGAAATTGAATTGAACTTTTTTATCGAAACAGAATTTAACCCTTTAACTCATAAGGGTAAAACTTGTCACCGTATAATTTTAACATAAATTTATAGGATTTACTATTAACAACATTGCTATAAACCGTTTCAGTTGTGCGTGCATTCAATTTATACTTTATGTGTTAAAGGGTTAAGGGTTAAACTTATTTTTCAATTACTGATCGCGGAATTGAACTTAAGCCCTTGATATGAAGAAAATATCCGCTGAAAAACGGTTAATGAAAATGAAGAATTTTTAAGCATCTCCATCGATTTCTATTGATGAATTTGGAGTTTCGGCAAACGTTGCTTGACTGTCGATTGCAATAATAGCAGCAGTTTCTACGTTGATTGCTTGCTGTTTTCACCAATAAATTGCTTGTAATGATCGGCATAATTTATCGCTTGACATTTTTCGTATTTCGTATAAAAGCCACAAAGCATTGTGTTCTCCATATTAAAACAGCAGTCGATTACGAGAGGGAACGGTCGCAGAGCGGTGGTGAACTAGACTTAGCCAGCAGCGCATAATGGAGTGGAGTGAAATAGAGTGAAGTGGAGTGTAGTGGGATGGGTTGGTATAGAGTGGAATGGAAAGGTGTGGTGGGGGGGATGGGCAGGGGCGTGTTCAAGTATGTGGCTTGTACCTGTTTGAATGTTCACCGTAAATGCATTTCGCCATATACAAGCATTACTTCTCTGCGGCGTACTAATCGCACGTTGACTTAATACGAAAAATGGATGAGTTGCGTAGACACGCAATCACGACGAACGGTGTCAGAGGGAGTGCAGGGAGAGTGCGCGTGTGTGCGCGCCTATGTAGAAATATACACTTACGAGAATACCCATTAAGCAACTCAAATATTGATGGCGCGGCGCGTCGCGACGTTTGACAACCCGTTTCTGTTTCGATTTCTTTTATTCCCACTTATCCAATTGATTGTGCCCAGCAATTATTGCAAAAACGTATGGCTAAATAGTTACATACGTTGGTAATTCGTCTCCTCAATTTCAATTCAGTCTACTCAGTTTTGTTTATAATGATATTTCTTTCTTATTCCCCCCGACTTTACGAATGACTTCGTATTAATGCATTTCACTTCGATGGTCTAATCTTTCCATGCACTTTCTTAATTGAGATATCACGCAGACTAATTAATCAGCACATTTTTCTAAAATGCAGTACTTAAATGAATAGATTATAATGAAATTTCATATTTGAGATATTGGCATTTAAATTATACGAATTTAGTAATGAAACATTTTTATACTCATTTGTGGAAATCGATTTTTAACGTTATAATGTAAAAATACTAAAGTTTGAATTTATCAAATTGGCAGCATACATAATGCTAAAATTTATTTATTACTTATTTTAGGTCATTATTTGTAATTTCACGAAAAAATAATTTGACTTTTTTCAATTATTGTTAAATTTTGTTAATAATTAGTAACATTATATTTTTTAATTCTTTTTTTTCTCAATTGATTTTTAATACATTTTTGTTAGACAATAACCTGTCGTCAATTTAATTGTTGGACTTATTGAAGAGGCAAACTGAAGTTGTATCGACAAATTATGTGTACTTGAGCGTATTCTCATTTAGACTTAAGAATGGTACAATTACCATTGTATAAATTATTGATCAACTACTTGCCTGGCCGAGCGGGGCGTTGAATACCACGGGGTATGAATTTTGAGGTTCAAACCCCGAACGTAATTCGAGAAATCGCAAAGAACGCTAGCGCATAGTCACGATATATAGTTTTGTAATGCCCTTAGCCCCTTCCGAAATAGTTTTCGCGCATGAACCTGTTCGTGCCTGCAGAGTCGTTAAGCGATATATCCGATCCGGTGCTTCAATCAGTCCCGATTTTAAAGAACGGTTATTTACTTAATGACTTCTTTTGGTCTTAAAAAATGATGATTTTATTTGAATGGCTCATAACACTAGCTAACAAATAATAAGTTTTTATTTATATTGAACATTTAAAAGTATAAATAAAAGTATGAAAAAATTTTTTTACAAAAGGGTTTTTTTGATAATCAATTTTTAAGAAAAAAAACTAAAAATAAAAAATGAAATAAATGTGGTATTCAAGCAGCTGTGGAAATTGAAGCGTGCAAATTTTGCACCAGCAAATTTTGCCCTTTTGTATGAACGACCCTGCGAAGAACGAGTGCAAACCATGTGCGATAACATGGCGCAAATTTTGCCCATCAAAATCGAGGTGCAATATTTGCCCGGCCGTGGATTTTTTTTTTTCCATACAAATTTGCACAAACGCAAAATTTGCGAGGGTATGAAAATTGCACACCAGCTTGAATCCCACTAAAATTTTATCATTTATATTTTTCCACAAAAATGCATGGCTTTTTTCACTCATCACAAAATTTTGGACCCATTAGTCTTAGGGATGCCCTCCAATGATCTGAATAAGAGCGACGAAGGCAGCTTTAATTTATAACTTTGTCTAGTAGAGGAAATAATGATAATCTTAGGTATAATTATAATAAACTTTATATTCCGCCTTCATATAAATTACTTTTCAGGGCTGAACAATTTCTCTTGAGTTATAGAACATTGGTCCTTTAGTTTGTGGTGAAGGCATCACGAATTATTAGTACTGCTGCTGTCTCAAGTAAATAAAGTTCCATCCATATCGATTTATTTAAATGAACAAAATTTATTGTCAAAAGCTGAGCAACGCAGTCTTTAAAAACGAACTTTTTCGAATCTATGCCCGAAAATTGAGCTCTGTTTTTCTGTTTCTTTTCGAAAAGTCATTTCTATCAAATGTTTAATATAATTGAATAAAGTTGAATGAATTTTTGAAAAAGCTTGCAGCGTCACAACACAATAATAAACAGTAGATACATCAATGACAACTAATCCCTGTCTAAGCCCAAAAGCTTATAATCTTAAATTAATTGCAATTAGAATGCAAACAATTAATAAAGCAATTTAATAAACATTTCAATGACAATAAGACAATAGGGCTTTGGCACAATGCTGGCAGATTCGTGCTCACACTGTGATGGGCTGTGCGATTCGATTCAATAAATGTGGCAAAAATTTTCAATAAAACGAGATTTCCAGTACCAACAAAAAATCACCTCGATCTTCGCCCTCTCCCCCCGCGCAAACTGTTATGCTCCATACCTATTTGGAAAGCATTCTCAATTAATATTAAATTTTGTTAATGGCGGAAATCGAAAGGAATGGTTTTGTTTTGTTGTATTTTGTATTTTGCTCGGCATCGTCGCACCATCAACGTTTAAGGCCATTGAACACAACTGCGTCCGTTCGTCCGTCCGTCCGTCCGTCCGTCCGTCCAGCCAGCAAGCCAGCCAGAGAATGTGTGCTTGTTCGTGCCTGTGACTGTACCATTTTCATCACGCTTAAAAACTTGGTGGATTTCGCTAAGCGTTGAAAGTTTCAAATTTTCAACGGATACACAGAGATAGCATGGAATTGCATAAATAATGAAGCGCGGCGCTCTGCTAACTGAATTTGATGTTGAAGCTGAATTCGAACTTCAAGTCAAAGCAAAAACAGCCGGCAGCGATATTCGCGATTCATCGAAAACAAATTATTTCCCCCTACCCACTCTAATCGCGCTCACAGACAGACTCCTTAAAGTTCGTCGACTACGTGCTGTGGTATGAAAATATTATCACAACTAAAGTGATTTGGATCGTCGAAATTGAAAATAGAGAACATTTTCTTTCAAAGTTTAAATTGTTTTCGTTTGAGTATAGAATTTAGTTTCTTCGAAATGTATCTCACCATTCGCAGCAAGCTCTTCTCTTCTCTATATTTAGTGTTAACATAATATATGGATAATGTGGCTCAGGGGGTTCACAGACTATGTTTGGCGCGGGATAAAATATGAACTTATGAAGATTCTCTATTGGGTTTATTTTTGAAGCAAGAGAAAATTCAATATTTCAATTCAGCAGTATGAACATTTACGATAGTAACCCAGCGGGAAATGTCCCGCGGACATCCCCGATGATGTCCTAGTGACTTCGGAGCCGGAATGCATGCTATTTCCGGTGACACTTTGTATGACATTTACACAGGAGCTGACAGGGACTTCAGCGGTGACATTGTCATGCTAGGGTGTGCGATGGCGAAAAAAGCATTTGAGAGCAGCACATTTGCTCTTTCCTCTCTAAATGTCAATAAATAGAAACCATTTTGATAACTCTCTTCTTTGCCCTCTCTTTGGATATTTCACAATTTTTAAAAAATCTATTTTTAACAATTTTTGTTCGCCGCAGCCAGGGACCGAACCCGCGATCTTCGGATTCTGAGTCGAGCACTCATCATCTACGCCACTTAATGCTAACGTTCAACTGACGCTAAAACCTTGTTTAAATTTCAGTAGCCAATGAGAGTCAAGCACATGAACAGCATCCCTCCACGATGACATGTCCTCCAAGATGTCACACATGACAGTGTCACCTATATGTCATCGATGACATCACTGATGACATTGTCATGCAGGAGATAATTTCCCGCTGGGAAGGAATCTGTTCAATTCTTCAAGATGCATATCGCAACAAAAGAGTCACAACTCAAAATTTATAATCTATCAGAAAACACGAAAAACATAATGCGTCGCGGTGTGTCAATCAAAGCAAGAAGAAAGGTATCAGGCTCTTTTTCCGGATTTTTATAAAACGGAAATAGAATTTTTCGCACAGGTACGCTGGTGACTTATGAACAACATCCACAGCGTTGAAATATTTTGAGTTGTGACTCAATTATTGCGGAAGTGCGATATGTCCATTAGATGCACTTTGAGGATTTTTTTGAAACTTTAACTCGCTGGTAAAGTTTTAGAATTATGTATATAAATTGAATTTTTAATATTGAAATGCATACTTTTAGGTGCGGAATTAATTAAGTTTTTTTCTGTTGACCCTAGTTGTTTTTGATAAACGACCCCAAAAAAGGCCGTGAATAAAATTTTTTTAAACGGAATTTTAGAGTTTCGAGGTCCTTAATTGCATGCAGTTCAACAATTAAGGCATCTATTACAACAAATGATATGCCAATTTATAGGTTCGATATTTTGCTTCTGCAATTATAAATACTTATATCTTATTTTTATATGCAAACAGTTTTTGAGATATTTAACAATAAATTAATGTGTTGCCAAAGAACTTATTTTTATCCATACCTCAGAAACTATTCTTTGGAATAAATGGATGCCATATTAATGATCATCGACACAGAATTGGTTTCAAAAAAGGTGTTTCAGCAATTTTTGTTGTTGTTGTAAATTCGTGCTATCACAACTGAACCACTTTAAAAAGGCTAAAGATCTCTAAACATCTTACTCATTACCATACTTTATAAATGGTGGAAATTACAAATAACCTGACTCAGAGTTGGCTGCACCTTTGAAAAATGTTCGCGAAGTGCGAGCAATGACTCAATGGAATTAATAAGCTCCATAATAAAATAAAATATTATATTTTGTGTACTGAATCGTCCATGGAACCCAAAGGCTTCGCGAAACGGTGTGGCAGTTACCAGTACCATTTTCGAAAATATTTTTTGGACTTGTGGAGACTTTCGGTTAAAGGGTTTGTGTGTTAAATTCCTTCTCCTTCCCTACCTCCTTAACACCCACCTTCCTACTCTCCCACCTTCCCACCCTCCCTCTCTCCATTCCTACCACCCTCCCTCTCTCCCTCCCTACCACCCTCCCTCCCTCCCTCCCTCTCTCCCTTCCTACCACCCTCCCTCTCTCCCTCCCTACCTCCCTCCCTCCCTCCCTCCCTCCCTCCCTCTCTCCCTCCCTCCCTCCCTCCCTCCATCCTTCCCTCCCTCCCACTCTCTCACTCTCGCACTCTCTCACTCTCTCACTCTCTCTCTGTCTCTCTGTCTCGCTCTCGCTCTCTCTCTCGCGCTTTCTCTCTCTCTCTCGCTCTCTCTCTCGCGCTTTCTCTCTCTCTCTCCCACTTTCTCACTCTCACTCTCCCTCTTACTCTTCCTCTCTCTGGAGCCAATTAAAACGAAGGCAAGCCTAAATTGCCAAATACGCAATGTTCTTATCGAACATTGAAGGTAGCATGAATTAAAGAATTCACATACATATAAAGAATGTTTTCGTGCTCGAGTTCGCTTGTTTTTCGACGAATTTTATGAAAATTCAGACACAAATTTATTTACGATTTTAAATTTGGTCTTGCATCGCACGAAACTGCAGGAATTGTGAAGGAGAACACTTGTTTATTTTATTGTTGACTCAGCAGAAGTATTGAATCTTTTTCGATTTTATTGGTTCACGATGCATTTTGCATGTAGAAGTAGGTAAATTTCGTTTTGTGCATTCGAGTGTAAACGTTCAGAGCGGAAGTGAAGCCAGCGAATTGCTAGCAAACGCGATGTGAAAAAACCTGCTTCTATTTGAGGGAATATATAGCCAAAAACAAAATGGGCTTAACCAGGGACATAGCCAAGGGGGGAATTTTGGGTGTTTTTGGATTATTTTTGAATTTTTTCGCAATCGTAAACTTTTTATGTGCAGTTGTGTATGCAGATAATCAAATACAGGCACGGCAGAAGGCCGTTTACATGGGTATTTTACCCACTCGAAATTTTTCAAGTAAATATTTCACTCTAGGAATATCACGAAAGTTTTTCAATATTAGTCCAAAAATTTATTTTTGGTGACATTTTGAGATCGAAAAAATAAATTAAGACAATCTGACTTAACCAAGTATCGGGATTTACTATATTCACCGACTACTTTCAGAAGTTTTAAAGATTTTTTTTTTTTAAATGAAGTGTAAATTTTGGTTATGAAATGTGTAATATGAAATAATATTTTTATTATCTCTTAATGTACTTGATATTGGTATGTCGATTTTGTTGGAACTTTCCATACCACTGAACCACAGCAAAACACACTCTCGATCAACTACCCTCTCGGGTAAACTCTGTTCTGATTGTAAAAAATTATTAAAACTATTAATTAATAAAATCAGCAATGATTGTTTGGTTTGGTTTAATCTATAAAATTTTCAGCAACTTTTATACGCACACTATGGTGCTTCTTCTTTTGGAGTTATGTTTCTTACTTTTTTATACTTTTGTTACGACTATCGGTTTCATTGACGTATTGTTTCGAAAGAATGTAAATTGTTACGCAGCAAAAAATTGGAAATATAAAAAGCCCCCCCGTCTGAAAATCCTGGCTACGTGCCTGGTCTTAACCCTTGAACACAAACGACAAATTTATCCCCGCACAACTTGAACGGTGCATGGCAATGTTATGAATAGCCCAAGTAGCAAAATGTGGTATTCATTCGGTATTTCATTTCTTTATTCAAACTTAATATGATCAGTTTTTGGTATTTGAATCCTCCCTTCTTTAATGTCACTTAAATCGGTTTTAAAGTAGAGCTGTCACTTTGGTTTTAAATTGGTATTTAATATCCTTCTTAAAGCAGTCTTAGATGGTTCTGAAATTAGTAGCCATATTCGAAGCATTAAATCGGTATGATGGGACGTATTTAATACTTCGAATATCGTACTTAAATTAGTAAAGTGTTTTTCATCAACGTGTGCTGTCAAAATGGAAAAAAATTATGGCCACCCTGCATTTCAGTCCGGTGTCGACCACCGAAGGGAATGGTGTACGCTCGGATGTTAAACTTTTCCTAATCAAATTATTATATTTTTATTCCTTCTAATTTGCAGCAATACTTACGATTGTACGAAATTCAAAATGCTTACGAGTTATTCTTTGCAAATTATTTGACTTAAGAAGAGTATATACTAAAACCCCACATAAAAACACATTTTTAAGCACCAGCGCATTGATTTCAGCGTAATTGTTTTACAAAAATATTTCATCAATTCGAACAATTATGAAGGCGCGTGAATTTTGAAGGGGGTAGCAGGTGTAATTTCACCGAAAAAGTCGTTGCGTTTGTAAAATCGCTTCAATTTGGCGTAACAAAAGCCAAAGTCATTTATTTTACTTATCATAGCATTGATGAGCACAAATATCTTGTCAATAAAATTTTAGACAGAACCAACACCCTCTGCGAAATATGTTTTCGTTTCATTTTATCATTAGTATTTAAATCAATGGGATAAAAAGAGATAGAGAATGTTTTTATAAACTCATAAGTTGTGCTGGAGTTAAGAAGCCTTTTAGAAGATAAAAACTAGAACTTGAAACTTCGCTCTCCTATTTAAGTGGCATTTAAGATAGAAATACGCTTCTCAATTTCTTCTATCGGACCGCCCACATGGGCCCTTTTGCACTTAATTTGGACTTTAATATGTCTTAAAGACGGAGTGCATACGTTTTGTAGCCTTCTTCACTACTTCTTTAAGTTATGATAATAAACATTTTTGTTACTTGGGAGCAAATGATATAAAGCTTTAAAAACTGGAAAGTTTTGTTCTTTGTGAGCTTAATGGTTAATAATAACATATGACTAGTGATGAGAAAATTCAACCCTCCTTTGGAAGAATCTATTCAAAGTACTTTCTTTGAGTGGGCGTGGTCGAGATATCGAAAAACTTCCGTGAATATAGAAAAAAATCGCTTAAATCGCGAAATTTATTTTATTTTATTTCAATTTTTTTTTACGAAAAAACTCGATAAAATGGAGAAAACTAAAATATTGCAAAACTAGCGAAGGTGCTGATTTTCTTGTGAATAACTCTCTTTTTTCTGTTGCCATAAATTCCGCTTTTATTGCACACAACGCGAAAAAGCTGCACCTAATTGAGCCTTTTGCTTTCGTGTAATATATTGCTCTCTAATATAGTGTATGAAACATTTTTTATGACTAATGAACTTTTTCACTCGTGATTTATTTTATTTTCATTATATATTTCACCATACTTCATTTTTAATGTCCGTTCGAGTCCGTAAAAGCGTACTTGAGTAAAAAATAATACTAAAAAAAAATACATTAAAAAAATATGTGTGTAAATAATGAGTAAATTAAAGACCGCAGTTATCGCTTCGCTAAAAATACCATCGACCCAGACGGTGAAGCGTATTCAATAGGGTATTTGTATTTGAAGCGTTCTACCTACAGGCAAAGTAAATAGATCTCCAACTTGAAAATATAAAATTAAATGCCCTCAGCGGTAGTGTTCGGTTGAGCGGCCTGCCTATCTCCCTACCTACCTACTTACCTAGCTACCGTCCCTGCGATTAATCAATTCCAATCGAAGAAATTCAAATCAAATAAAATCAAATCAAATCGTCATATTGGACAGAAAAATATTCCTCAATTGGAATCAAAATGGATGAGAAGCATCAAAGTCTATTTGGGAGGCCGCGACAGTGACATGTTTTGGCATGATATCCATTCCGTTTGTCATATGGAAAAAGACTTGAGTGGCCGGATAAGGCAGCTCAAGCTTTCAAGTTACTTTGTTGACATGGACATGGACATTGACATGACAAATGTCAATTATGTATGGACTTACTACTGTTGTTGTGGGCTGGTATGGTCTGGTTTGGTCTGCCCGGGAGTCGGTATGTCAACAAAATGCTGCCCAACGACTGCTGATAAGAAAAATGAAAAAAGATTAGCGATTTTGTAATTGGAGTGGAAATTTTGTCAACATATTTTGTCAAAGAGGAATGAAAGCTGCAGGAAAATAGGATGAGAGAGTGAGAAGGAAAGAGGGATAGTGGGAGAGAATGAGAAAATTAACGTTAATATTTCTTTGAAAATGTAGGTATATACCATTTTCGAGTCGTAACCGAGAAAACCGAAAGCAACAGAAACCAAATTTTGCAGATGTGGTTTCTAATTTATTTCCAAATTGCTTGGAGGATTTCAATTAATTTTGAAATGTGGCCTAGTTTAGGCATTATATAAATAATCTATTGCTTTTTTTGTCTACCTTTGTGATAATTGTGTTTTTTTTTTTTGTGTGTGCTAACGATATTTTTTATTTTAATTTTTTATCATTTAAATTTGAAATGTGTCGCTTACATTGAATGGTTTCCATACAATTAAACAGATTTGGTTTGTTTTTTTGAACGGATTTATTTCCAAATTTCATTTTACAGCATAAATAGTTTTGCTTTAACTCTTTGATGTCCGATGTTGTCTATAGGCAATATTTGGACGTCCTTTCTATTTCTGTTTTTATGGCTTTATGACATAGACTAATTTGTTGATGTGAACGGAGTTTGGTGGATAAGAATGCATTGCCATTTTTTTCGAAGTTATTTTTAACAAAATGGCGAGACTAAAGCTGGGATCCTACTATCTACGCAAATAGAACAATATGTGCCGATTTTTATCGGACCAGATCGGCACAAATTTCAACAATTTCCGCAATCACTCTTGAGGCTCACATAATCGTCACATATTGTCAAAAGGATATCACCGGCGAAAAATGAAATTGGAACAAAAATCGTTCAAGACGATCACACACTTGTCAGCATCAGAGTCCAAAAATTCCGTTCACATTATCGGCGAATTGATTGGGAGAACAAATAGGCGCTGGAGTGGGATCATCCCTGCTTTATTGAAATAAAATGAACTTTGGAATTTTTGAAAAGGTGATGACTTTTGGAAAATGGTCCGATTGCGTCAATTTTCCAACTATTTCGCACTCAAGTCCCTTCAAATACATACCAATTTTTGATAGCACAATTCATTCGATAAAAAAAAAAAATGTATATGGATAAACTGACAGACGGATAAACAGACGGACGGACGGACATGGCTAAATTGAATCTCCTGGTGACGCTGATCATTTCTATATCTATCTGGACTGGTTCTGGGTATAACGCAAAACGGCAAAACAAAATGTACCCTGGACACCTGGGTTGGCATTTGACAAGAATTTTTGGAACTTGTATGTATGTAGTCTACGTCGAAAACTGTAAAACACTTTTCTACATGTCGAAAACGTGGATCATGTCGAAAACTCTTAATCGTCCAAGAAATTAAAGAACGACTCGTTATATCGTTCTTACTCGCTTCAAGTATTGAATCTATCGACATACACGTTCTCCAGCTTGTATATTCTCAAAATATACAGAAATGAAGTATGAATTCATGTTCGTCAATGTAAACAATAAATTTATTTTATAGCGGCCTTAACACGTTCATGTTTGTCTGCATACATTGCATCATACAGAGAAATTTCAAAAACTATTAATTTCTTACACAGAGAAAAAAATCAACCAGAAAACTGGTTAAATCAAAAGGAAAAACATACAAAACGGCTTCAACAAGGAATATTTTTAAATTTGACAATTTTTCTTGTTGAAAAAATAAAAAATTTTCCTTTTGAATCAACCATATTTCAGGTTGAATTGAAATGATAATTTTCAAAAATGGATTTAAATTTAAATTGTTGAACCAACCACGGACATAGTTGAAATGACAAGATATTTTTTAAAACAATTCCAAAAAAAAATACCTATACAAGAAGAAATGTCAAAAAAAATTTAATTAACGTTCAAAGCAAATGGCCATAGAGCACTCTGCTGAACATGACCCAAAAAATAGCCATCGGATGGACTTCATCCGATTTCGTCACTCCGTTTTGGTGACTGCTTTCGCAATGCTTAAAAAGTTCTAAGATGAATACATATCTTATATGTCTTATTTTATAAAACAAATGAGAATTATACCGAACGAAAAGAAATGTAATTAAACATATTTCCTTTCAATTCAACCAAAAATGTTGTTGACTCAACCATTTTTCTTTTGAAATTTTTGTTCTGCTCGAAAATCAAAAGGACTGTGAATAACAATGCGCCCTTTTAAAAAAATCATGGTTACGTTCGCTCAGTGTAGCGTTTCTGCATGTCATACATGCATTTTGTGCATTTACACGGTCATTTTTTTCATCACGCCCCGAATGACTGCAAGTAAACGTGAACGTGTAAAGGCCGCTTATGACACTCGCATCATGCAAAGAATGCGAACGAGTATGACCATGCAAACCCATTTATGCCAGAGAGAGGGAGAGAGAAATATAAGAAAGGAATTGGAAAATTGGGAATTTACGCTCAAATGACGAAATAATAGAGGAAGAGTTGGATGACATCGAAATAAGTGATGACCAAGGCTCAGCTCTTTGAATGAATAAAATTCAGAGTCATCTTATAAAAGTTAATTTTTTTAAACATAAATGACTAAAATAAATGATAAATGACCCAAAAAGAAAATTAAAATTCATATTTTTATAATATTTTGTTTATACTTTTTTAAAATTCGTGAAATTCCTTCAATAAATTAAATTGAAAACTTATTTAAGGAGCACTTAAAATTTGTATTGTTAAAATGCTTTACAGACTTAAGCTTTACTTAAGTGCTAAGGAGACCTTAAGTATGCACTGTAAAATCGGGCCTAAGTCTCTTTAAAATGATTTAAATCGTACGAATAATAAGTTTTTTCACTAGAGTCTACTTAAGGAGCAGTTCAGAGTTACTTGTAAAAAATTTTTTTCCCAATATTTTACTGTCTTAGTATAATACGGTGATTCAATAATTCAATATTTATATGAATGTGTATGCTTTCTTCTCGCTTGCGTTATTATTGCGGTTAGGGCTCGATATGATTGTTAGGAAATTTCAGCCATTATGACCTTAAATCGTTTAACCGCTTTAATTAAGAACTACTTTCCTAATATGTTCTTTTGTCTCTTATTTTCATTTTTCTTTGCCATATTTAGAGAACAACCCACCAGCATGTCGAGCGATATGAAACGACGCGTTGAAGTGCCAGATGCATTACGCGAAGTGCTTTTGGAATTCTCCATCGCGTATCTTGTTGAACGACCTGGCGATGTGGTCGACTATGCCGTTGAATTTTTCACTAAGCTACAAGAATCTCGAAGATCGGAAATTATGAAAAGATCGGATGGTCTTAATTCACCGGACGGAAGTGTTATGTCACAAGAGGACGGTAAGCGCTCAATCATCAATTCATTTATTACAACATCTATCGAATAGTGTAGGATTTCTTAAGTGTTATACCAATATTTATGTACTTTCATAATTGTGATGGCAACTATTTCGATACATTTTGAAAGCGAATTTAGATTTTTTGCAATTGAACGATTCAATGATAACTTTTATCGGTCAAATACGATTTCATTCGTCGAAAAGAAATGATAATTGAAGCCATAGCTAGTCCATCCAGCTTGACACCGACCAAGAGATATGTCTACATATCGAAATTATCAGAGACTACTACGATATTAGATAATGCATCAAAATCAAAAGTATTCAAATCTTTATAAACTTTCGAAATAATATGTGGGGAAAATGTCCTCGAATCTAAATGGGTTGAAGAGTAACTAGAGAAAAAGGAATTTTCCCTAATACAGCAGCATCCCTCTAGCCATCAAGCTCTATCAATACAACTTTTTCTCGAACTGCAGTTGAAATTTGAGTAAATTTTTTTTTACATTTAAATACTAGCTGACCCCTTCTCGCTTCGCTGAGAATAAACATAGAATCTCGTTCCCGAGCGTAGAACACTTTTCTATTTACATTACATATTTTCTCTTTCGAATATTAACATTTTTCCACATTTTCTCGCCATCCCGCGGATTCGAATTCTAGCCTTTCGGATTGCTCTATTCACTGAGCCATGACAATCTTGGCCATGGGCTTTTCTGTTGACTAACGTAACGATGTGCTACCCTAATTACCTTTGCCGATGGTGGGATAAAAATCGCGGCCTGCTGCAAACTTATTTTGAGAATTTGTGCGCGTTGCAGAAATTTTTATTCGATTTTAACCCTCTATCATAATGTATGAAATAAGCGGAAAAAATTTTTCTTTCGTGTCCCAAGGGTTTTATTAACCCTTTTCTGCATGAAATATTGAAAAATTGGGACAAAATTTTTGTCGCTATAAATAAGCTTGTTAACCCTTTACTGCTGTTTCCATGGTTGAAACGATACTGAAACTATAACGCGACTTGCCGCTCGTCTGCAGGTACCCTAAAACGTTTGGTCACATACATATAGGACGCGTATTAAATCGTGGGCGTGCTGCGAAGAGCACCCGTCTTCGATCACAGCGTCACTAGAACTGAAAAGTAATTCCATTTTCTTCTTATTTCATATCATTGATGAAATCATCGATGACTTTGTCACACATGCTTGAATTTTCGCCTGGGTACAGCAGCAGTGAAAATTTTATGATAATTATATTTAAAAGGAAATTTCCGTATAAAACCTCGCACATATATACATAGTTGTCACTGGGAATTGAAGTTTTAAACTTTAAACAACACAGTTTCATCAATTTAGACGTATACGCAATGTTACGTCCTATTGAACTCTTTCGAAAGCACGTGCTCACACGTCGTAGGATATACAAACTAAAACTTCCTGATGAAGGTCACCTAGTGTCTAGCCTACGATCTATTTGCAAAAATTCTAAAAATACACCAAAAAAATTTCATAAAAATATGTGTGGTAAGCCGCCGTTTCTAAGGAGTAGTTCTCGATGACAACTGCTGTGTAATGATATTTTACGATGTATCAATGATGATCTAGATCCCATTTTCGTCACCAATATTTGTCAGCAACACAAAAAACCGTTCTGGAACTTTCAGCTGAATTTCATTCAAGTACCCAAACCCACGTAGATAAAACTACCAAAAAAAAAAGAAACAATTGCGGGTAAAGCAATTTGCTCTTTAACGGCAGGCTATGACGTTTTTTTTTTTTTAATTTATCTCCCCGGGCCGCGGAATGCAATTCTGATTGCAATGAAAATCGTAATCAAATTCCTTGCGCTGGGTAGGCTGCCACGCGAACCTAGAGGAGTAAAGCTATTTTAAAGTTATTAAATCGTAATTCCTTTAGCTCGGCGCACAGCGTAGGACGCCTTTGATTCCACTCGTCTTTGCAAAAACAAAAAAAAAACTTTCCATCAGATATTCCTCTTATCGTACGCTTCTTATCTTGCTTTCCCGGGATTTTCGCTGTAAACTTTTGTAATACGCATTGCTTTTATGACTTCTCGCGGTACAATTCAAAAAGTTTCTCTTGGTTTTCCGTTGAGTTTTTCTCTTCTTTTTATACCCTTCGTAAGCAGGGTATATTAGGTTTGTGTGCATCTTGTAACAGCTAGGACTACGCTTCGCAGTTGTGGAGCCTATAACAAACGTATTAATTATCTTGATTAGGATCCAAAATAGAATTGATTATGATAGACAAGTCCGTGGGTCCCTCCATCCGTCTGCGTTCGCATTTCTTTCCAAACTGCTGAAACAGTCCCATAGAAATTCGGCACACAAGTATTTAAGGCCCCGAGGATGATACAAAGTGAAAATAGGTGATATCGGCCCACTGTCATGCCCACAAATGGAGATTTTTCATAACTTCCGAAGAAAAATGCGTAGAAGCTTTCGAATTCGAAACAGATTCACTAAGAGGGATCAAAGGTTAAGGACACCACACACATTGATAATATTTTGCATTTTCCGCAGGGAAAGGAAAAGCATAGTGCGCAAATATTGTCAGGACACTGGGCATATGAAAGTCGGGCTTGACCGACATTAGCTTTCTCACTTGTTTTTACTGCTTTCTCTATAATTTTCTGCACGAAGTCGTTTGATTGGCTGTGGTGTGCTGCTATGAATGTGTGCGTGTGTCTGCATGATTGTCGGAAAATAGATTTTTAATGCCCACAGGTAAGCCTGGAGCATTCCATAATGTTTTAGTCTTTCGATGCTTAATGGATGAAAATTTATATATAGAATAAGTGAAAAATTCTAAGAATTTTGGCGTCAAAATTTTTTCAACAAACGGATTACAGCTAGTCTAGTTTTGGTCTAGTTCCAAACAGGTCCAAAAAGGACCAGTTTTTTGAAAAAAATTTAGTGTTTCAGTGTTGCCAGAGGATTTCTCTAAATTTGACCTGAAAATTCCCGAATCCCCCCACCCCCTTTTTTCTCTTACCAAATATGTTCATTAGGGCTGCTCTTAATTCCCGAAATGGAATTTCAATCGGTCTCAGGGTCCAGAAGTGTTCCATTGGACATGGAGGAGAAACGTGAGAAATTTGGAAGCAATCGGATAACGGGAACCCGTGGCAGTTTTCAATTGAAGTTTGGGAAATTGGCAAAAATAGAGAGGAAACGGCCCTTAACTCCCCACAAGGCGCCCCTACGGATATATAACGTATGGCCAACCCCCATTATTTTTTTACTCCGAACATTTTTTCTGAACAAACCTACCCCCTATCTCCCCTCCTTAAGGGGGCTCCCATACAAAAATAATTTTTTAAAAACTTTTCCCCCCATCTTCCTAACTAGCCCCAGAGTGCTCCTAGAGGAGTCAAATGTATGACCGACCCCCATTAACTTTGTCCCCCTAACATTTTCTCGCAACATACTTAACCTCTATCTCCCCCCCTTAAGGGGGCTCCCATATAAAACTACCTTAATTTGAGCAAAAATTCATACAAAATGGCCGTCACTACAGTCAAACCCCTCCTAGGGGGCTGATATATATGACCGACCCCCATTATTTTTTTACCCCAAACATTTTCTTCAAACATACCTACCCTCTATCTCCCCTCCTTAGGGGGGTCCCCATACAAAATTAGGCTTAAATTAAAGAAAAATGCCTCACGAACTTCAATCTATAATATAGATGCCGTAGGAACAAGAAAGAGCATGTTCAGCATGCATATTCGAAAAATTTACAAAATTACCTTTTAAACCAGCCTAATACGAAGAATATTGGATTCGTTTTTGGTATGTTATAATAATATGTTATAATTATTACCTTTTTTTTAAAACTGAATTTTGGGTTCCATCCCCTAACTGGCCAAATAATGACCCTAGTAGAAAAAAAATATATTTTCGAGTCAAATGCCGCAAACCTCAATCTATGACGAGTTTTTTGAGACTATAACCATTAAAATCGGTTAGTAGTTTCTATTCATAAAATTAATTAAAAACAAATATTTTTTGAAACGCATTATTCACTGTTTTTACGTTCGTTTCTTGAGTCTTTGCATGCGTACAGACCGAGAGAGCCATGCGTACAGACCGAGAGAGACATGCGAAGACCTAAGAAACGAACGTGAAAACAGTGAATAATGCGTTTCAAAAAATATTTGTTTTGAATTAATTTTATGAATAGAAACCACTAACCGATTTTAGTGGTTATAGTCTCAAAAAAGTCGTCATAGATTGAGGTTTGCGGCATTTGACTCGAACATTTATTTTTTTGTACTAGGGTCATTATTTGGCCAGTTAGGGGATGGAACCCAAAATTCAGTTTTAAAAAAAAGGTAATAATTATAACATATTATTATAACATACCAAAAACGAATCCAATATTCTTCGTATTAGGCTGGTTTAAAAGGTAATTTTGTAAATTTTTCGAATATGCATGCTGAACATGCTCTTTCTTGTTCCTACGGCATCTATATTATAGATTGAAGTTCGTGAGGCATTTTTCTTTAATTTAAGCCAAATTTTGTATGGGGACCCCCCTAACGAGGGGAGATAGAGGGTAGGTATGTTTGAAGAAAATGTTTGGGGTAAAAAAATAATGGGGGTCGGTCATATATATCAGCCCCCTAGGAGGGGTTTGACTGTAGTGACGGCCATTTTGTATGAATTTTTGCTCAAATTAAGGTAGTTTTATATGGAAGCCCCCTTAAGGGGGGGAGATAGAGGTTAAGTATGTTGGGAGAAAATGTTAGGGGGACAAAGTTAATGGGGGTCGGTCATACATTTGACTCCTCTAGGAGCACTCTGGGGCTAGTTAGGAAGATGGGGGGAAAAGTTCTTTAAAAAATTATTTTTGTATGGGAGCCCCCTTAAGGAGGGGAGATAGGGGGTAGGTTTGTTCAGAAAAAATGTTCGGAGTAAAAAAATAATGGGGGTTGGCCATACGTTATATATCCGTAGGGGCGCCTTGTGGGGAGTTAAGGGCCGTTTCCTCTCTATTTTTGCCAATTTCCCAAACTTCAATTGAAAACTGCCACAGGTTCCCGTTATCCGATTGCCTCCAAATTTCTCACGTTTCTCCTCCATGTCTAATGGAACACTTCTGGACCCTGAGACCGATCAGAAACTCGCTACAAAATTTCTCCATAGAGTTAAGAGCAGCCCTAATGTTCATAGCCACTTTTTTGTTTATTTTTTTAAAGCTCGATTTCAGAGGTTGTAACCACATTTGCGTTTTAAATAAGTATGATTATATTATGTTCAGATATGTGCACACCAGGGCTGCAATCAGGCCCCGATTTAGACGGGAGCACAAAATATATTGTTCATTAAAAATTATTTCGATTAAGGATTGAATTTCGGGCGAATTAATTTTTTATACTGACCACTAACCGTTTTTACCTGACCTTTTTGGTTCATGCTGGAGTTTTTTTTATCCCTCAATTTTTTCCAGTCCCTCAAAAATATATAGGTACATATTGGGAAAAAGAAAGTCTTTTGTCATATTGAAATTTTCATGGAATACGTATCTTGAAAACTCGTCAATATTAGTTAGAGTCTAACTGTTAGACCTTTGTAACGCGCTACATATTTTTCTCAACTGCACTCTGACTTATCGATATGCCTTCATATAATGTGGTATGTGCATACGAATTTTCTGCGAGCACACATGAAAGTCGTTAGATCAGTCAATTTAAATTCATAGCCTTCATTGGTTTGTTGTCTGCTCCAGCTCATTAGAAAACTATTAAGCCAGTGCAAACCGCATGTGGTGTCTTGTCTGCTCGAACTTTTTCGTCGCCATGTGATTGTCGTCCTTTTTGTCTGTTTTTCGAGGGGGCTAACTTTCGAACGCATTCAAAAAAGATGCGACTGTGTAGCACCACACCGGCGCACTCAATAAAACCCCAAAAGTTAAGCATTCTTCTTCGCGTACCTTCATTTATTTTTGTATCGATTTATTCCGTAATTCACTTTCGTTTTTGTTCTTTTTTTCCATGTTTTCGTTGGCGTTGTCGTTGTGGTCCTTTTTATTGTTTTTGAATTCGAACGAAGTGTAGGTACCTTTGTTCGATTCATATCGGAGGCAGCAGGATACAGCATCGAATAGAAATGTGAAGACAGAACGGCATGGCGACGCTTTGTGAACGGCGAGAGAGCGGGGGGGGCAGCAGCATCCCAGTTTGATAAATGGTGTGTGTTGTCATTTTAATGACACCGTTATTATCAACGGTCATTGATCAGAGTGACTATGTACATTGGTTTTCTGATAGTTTGACCCCTTTGGGTGTGAGTCTGTGTTTGGGTGTGTATGTGTATGTTATCCCAGCAGGAAATGTCACGTTTAGAGAATCGATGATGTTAGGGTATCTTTGGAGCCAGCATACATACATATATACATACATCCGAGGACACTTCGTATATCATTTGTACACAAACCGACAGTGAATTCCAGTGAGACTTTGTCACCCTAGAGAGTGCGATGGCGAAAAAAGAATTCGAAAGCCAGACAAGCTGTTCTCTCTAAATGCCTATTTAAAGAAATAATTTGATGGTAGTTTTTTTTTTAATTACACTGTGCTAGTTCAAAATTGTAACAAGCGGGAGACATAGTCGGAACATACCGCCGTATGCTTAATCTACATTACTCATACGAAGTGCAAAAACCTGAAATCTAAAGCGACGAATCCGACAAAAATGAGCAAACGTTAAACGCGAATATCTCGATAATTTAGAGCCAACTTGAATAAACCAATAATACCATCGGACTCAGCGTACCCAAATTAAGTTTAGCGACTATGTCTTCCGCTTGTTAAAGTTTTTGAGTATCAATATCAAGCATAGCGTTATTGTTTACCTCAGCGAGGAATCGAGCTCGCGATCTTCGGACAGCAAGACGCGTACGCTTTCCAACCACTTCACGTCATGCTTAGACTTAACTGACGCAAAACCCGTACTTACATTTAAGTGGCCAATGAGATTCAAGCACATAAACAGCACCTTTCTGGGATGACATTGTCACCCAAGGAGTCGTGCGTGACAATGTCATTTATACATATGGGTATTTCTAAACAGACGTGTCAGTTGCTTTAGCAATTTTTAGTCCCGAATTGAAGAATATTTTCCACATTCTTCAATTATGTTATGGTTATTTTGGTTACTATTCTAACTATTATCGCGCAGCTCTTCCGGACTTAAACATTTTATGCAGATCAGAAAGGCAATTCGATATGCTCGGACGTGACAAAGTTTACTTTTTTCCCGAAATACCCATATGTCCCGGTGAGATCACTGATGACTACGTCCTACAGAAGAAATTTTCCTGTTGGGATCATATTGGTTCCCTTTAGTCTATTGATTTTATTCTCTCAATGTTTTTGCTCCTCGAATTTAATTTACGGCAAGAAAATTGCGGTTGATGAGGAAAATTCATTGTTCCGGTAAGAATTCATTACTTTCGCATTTTCGTTCGTTGGGACTCGGTCGTCTTCGAGGGTGCTGTCCTTGCGTATGTATTTGAGTGCGGGAGCGTGCCAAGTCATCCTAATTGCAGGATAAAAATATTTTTCAATTGAATTATTTTATGGGAAACGGAAAGGAGGTCATTTGGTGGGTTGAAAAATTGTAAAATAAACAAGGAAGTTAATAATTTGAATGCAATAAACAAGCGCGTTTGCAAAATTTTTTTTCGAATGGGGATTTAGGCACAACCAAACTTTGAATTGTCAGTGATATCCTTTACCATGTTCCTTTAATCTTGCTCGTATGTTTGGTGGGAGTTTAATCGCCCCAAAAAAAGAACCCCTTTGCACGCCCTTGCGGTTATTTTTATCAAATATTCCAACATTGAAGAACAAAAAGGCGTCAATTTACTGGAATGACGAATATAAGACGGGAAAAAATTAGCGCGATCATCCAGCTGCCACGCCCACGTTCGTCACACCCATAAAATGATGGTTGTGTCGGAATATCAGTATTAGCAGATCGATGTGACCGTAGTACGACAAAAGTTATAATTTTTTTTTGGACCGTGACGAGCAGCTACATTAAATAAGGCGTTTGAAAGCCCCCTCCCCCAAAAAAGTCAAAATATGTCAGATTGCCTTTGTGTAAAGTCCAATGCTAGTTATGGGTATTACGATAATTAAAATAAGTGCCTATGAACATCTTAATCCTTTAACGCGTAAGGGATAAATTTGTCTCCATATAATTTTAACGATTTATAGCACATATAATAATATTCACAATATTGCTTATGCAGGAAAAAATTTCTCCGCAATGCGTTAAAGGATTTAAAAAAAAATTATGGTTTAAATGAATGCGTGATGCCTCAAGAGGGGGTGGCTCCTTGGGGTTAAAATAGGATTTCGTCTCGAGACAACTAAAGCGTCGAAAAAAAAAGAAATCAAATCAAATGAAATGGAACGGAAGTGAACGGAAAAAAAATGAAATCAAAGGAAACGAAATAGGACAGCGATGGCCATATCCTCACGATACGTTTTCATTGTACGAACGAGTTAATAGCTCATTCGAGCGAATGCGAATGAGCATTAAGAGACTATGGTTCCAACGATGATGAAGCATTTAGCTCAACGGTTTCTTACCTCTTAGTCGCGACAGCGGTACTCCATTCATCCATAGAACTTGTGAAAATAGTCTAAATAAAAGGAATGGATCTCTGACAGTAGTGTGCGCACGGCTGGGTGGCTTTGGAGAGGAGTTACGACACCCGCCCCCTTTGAAAACGATGATTTACCAAGGAACACAAGAAAACTGTCTTAACATAAAATTCGAAAGTCCCTCTCGGAATAACTTTCTGCCCCGCGCCTGGTCTAAACCGTTGCCAATACAAATACAAAGATGACGCACGTCAGTAGCATTGGGTTGGTGATGATAACCAATACTGGGGCCACTGGGATCGTTTGGGGTTGGAACCAAAAAAGGGTTATTTCCATTGGTTCAATTTACTTTGTGAATGTATATGCGAGTCTACTAGCTTGGTCGGGAAAGGTCATGAATACGGTGGACGTAGCGAGCAAGGAGCACCAGCATCACGAGAAGGAGTGCGTCAGAAATCAGTCAATTTTTTTAAATTTAACTTTCTTGCAATTTGAATTCATGAATAAATGAAATGAAATTAAATTAAATTAAATTAAATTAAATTAAATTAAATTAAATTAAATTAAATTAAATTAAATTAAATTAAATTAAATTAAATTAAATTAAATTAAATTAAATTAAATTAAATTAAATTAAATTAAATTAAATTAAATTAAATTAAATTAAATTAAATTAAATTAAATTAAATTTTAAATTAAATTAAATAAATTAAAATAAATAAAATTAAATAAAATTAAATAAAATTAAATAAAATAAATAAATAAATAAAATAATAAATTAAATAAAATTAAATTAAATTAAATTAAAATTAAATTAAAATTAAATTAAATTAAATTAAATTAAAATAAAATTAAATAAATAAATTAAAATAAATTAAAATAAAATAAAAAAAAATAAAATAAATAATAAATAAAATAAATAATAATAATAAATTAAATAAAATAAAATAAATATAATAAAATAAAATATAAAATAAATAAAATAAATAAAATAAAAAAATAAAATAAAATAAAAAATAAATAAAATACAATAAAATACAATAAATAAATAAATACAATTAATAAATAAATAAATTAAAATAAAATAAAATAAAATAAATAAAATAAATAAATAATAAAATAAATAAAATACAATAAAATACAATAAAATACAATAAAATAAATAAAATACAATAAAATACAATAAAATACAATAAAATACATAAATACAATAAAATACAATAAAATACAATAAATAAAATACAAATACAATAAAATACATAATACAATAAAATACAATAATACAATAAATAAATAAAATACAATAAAATACAATAAATACAATAAAATAAATAAATACAATAAAATAAAATAAATCAATAAAATACAATAAAATAAATAAAATACAATAAAATACAATAAAATAAATATAAAATACAATAAAATAAAATACAATAAAATAAAATACAAATAAAATAAAATAAAATAAATAAAATACAATAAAATACAATACAATAAAATACAATAATACAATAAAATACAATAAATACAATAAAATACAATAAAATACATAAATACAATAAAATACAATAAAATACAATAAAATACAATAATACAATAAAATACAATAATCAATAAAATACAATAAAATACAATAAAATACAATAAAATACAATAACAATAAAATAAATAAATAAATACATAAATAAAAACAATAAAATAAATAAAATACAATAAAATACAATTAACAATAAATACAATACAATAAAATACAATAAATAAATACAATAAAATAAATACAATAAAATAAATACAATAAATACAATACAATAAAATACAATAAAATAACAATACAATAAATAAATACAATAAATAAATACAATAAAAACATACAATAAAATACAATAAATACAATAAATACAATAAATTACAATAAAATACAATAAATACATACAATAAATAAATAAATAAATACAATAAAATAAAATACAATAAAATAAAATACAATAAAATAAAATACAATAAATAAAATACAATTAAAATAAAATACAATAAAATAAAATACAATAAAATAAAATACAATAAAATAAAATACAATAAAATAAAATAAATAAAATAAAATACAATAAAATTAAAAACAATAAAATAAAATACAATAAAATAAAATACAATAAAAATAAAATACAAAAAATAAAATACAATAAAATAAATACAATAAAATAAAATACAATAAAATAATAAAAAAAAAATTTAAAAATTTTAAAAATTTTTAAATTTAAAAAAAAAAATCATAAATAAATAAAAAAATCAATTTTTAATTTAATTAAATAAATACAAATTAATTAAATTCAAATTTAAATTTTTAATAAATACTAATTTTAAACTAATTTAAATTAAATTCTAAAAAATTCTAAATACTTCAACATCTCTACTCATAAATCAAACATACATTTCTAAAAAAACTAAATCCATTTTCAAAAACCAAAAAAAAAAAAAAAAAAAAAAAAAAAAAAAAAAAAAAAAAAAAAAAAAAAAAAAAAAAAAAAAAAAAATATATGCAGTAGATATGCCGGAACCTTGAAGCGCTGTTGTATGCGTCGAGTATATCAACCCATCGCAGACTATTGAACGCATTTTTGATATCCAGAGTGACCAGGAGCACGACTGGTCTGGAAAAATGATTTCCTCTATGAGTCCTCTGCGCTGCGTGAACGACCTCGGCTATGGCGTCAATTGTCGACCTCTGTGGCCTGAAACCGTACTGTTTTGGGCTGAGTCCTCCCGCCAATTCTACCGCTGCAGCTAGTCTTGGCTTTATGAGCTTCTCGAGAAGTTTTCCTGCTGCGTCGAGCATACACAGTGGTCGGTATGCTGCTGGCGTTCCGGGCTCGCCCTTACCTTTGCTGATCAATACAAGCCGTTGCTTTTTCCAGACCTCTGGGAAGACCCTCTCGGTCAGACAGGCATTGTACATCCGAAGAAGTTCAATTGGGCGCTTTTTGGTGATCTCCTTGAGGACTTCTGCCGGTATGTTATCTGGTCCAGGTGCTTTTCCGTTCTTCAGTGTAGCGGCTGCGTGATTTAGTTCATCTTGAGTAAACAGCGGAATGTTTTCAATATGTTCAACTTCTGGCTCGTCTGTGCGCATCTTGTGGGAAGGAAACAGAGTTTCTACTATGTTCTTCATAGTTTCTTTTTCCAGGTTCTGAATTTGCGGCGATGGTTTTAATTTTTTCATGGCGATCTTATAGCCTAGTCCCCAGGGATTATTATTTACATCTTGGCGGAGCTCCTCCCACTTCTGTTTTTTACTGTCGAGGATAGCTGATTTTAGGGCTTTCTTCATTCGCTTATACTCCTCTGAACTGGCTTCGCTAGGATTATCTCGTCTTGCTCTTGTATATAGCCGTCTCTGTCTCAAGCATTCTTGCCTCACGCGTGCGATATTTTCGTTCCACCAGTACACTGGTTTTTTTCTCGTTCTGTGGGAGATTTTGGGCATTGACATTTGACACGCTTTTTTGATTGCAGCCATTGTTTTTGCGACGGTGTCCCTAGCGCTGGTTTCTACTTCAGTAGTTGGCACTCTTCTGTCGAACTCGTGAATTAACGCTGAAGGATTCAGTTTTTTGACGTTCCACTTGCGGGAGTGTTTCTTAGTCATAATGCTTAAAGGTTCTATAGCTGCTGATTGGACAGTGAACTCTATATATTGGTGGTCGCTCCCCGTATAATCTTCGATGACTCTCCATCCCGTTAAATGCTTACCAAGAGCAGCTGATGCCAGTGTGATGTCTGGATTGGTTCCCTCGCATCCTGGTCTGCGGAATGTTTTTTCTTCTCCTGTTTGGCAACAAAAAGGTTCAGTCTTGCAGCCATGTCAAGAATCCTTTGTCCCTCGAGCTTGTGCTTGCCATGCCCCATTCAACTGCCCGCGCGTTGAAGTCCCCGGCTAAGATGATTTTCTATCTAGGATCTGCGCTCTGTCCTCGATGGCGTTCAATTTCTCCTCGAAAGAATGAATTTGGTCGCTTGGTGTGAGATAGCAGCTGAATACAGAAAAGTCCTTATTTTCGCGCTGACAAAACCGTTTCCACTAAATGTGCATGAAGGATGCACTTCTCTGCCACCGGGGGACCCACAAGGCGGCGTTTTTGTTGTGTCTTCCAGCCAGAATCCGTTTTTCTTTTGGTATACTGTTCGCTTATTATAACGACGTCGATGTTCTTCTCTTGTACAATTTGTGACAGGAGGGCATCAGCTGTTCTGCTTCGGTGTAGATTTGCTTGAAGTATCCTCATGCTGGAGAGGTTCTGCCGGGCTGAGGCTTGCAAGCCTTCGAGCCGGGGATATGATTTACGTCTTGCAATCCGTGCTGTGAACATACGCAGCATTTTGGTTTGTTTTTGCAATCTCTCATTTTGTGCCCGCTTTCGCCGCAGCGGATGCACATGCCAGCACTTTTTCTATCTGGGCCCTTGCAGTCTCTTTGAATGTGGCCAAGAGCGAAGCACTTGAAGCAGATCTTCCTTTCCTGAGCATAAGTAACTCTGCATCGGATCCAACCAATTTTTATTTGTTCTGCCTGAACTAAGTTTTTTGCTGCTTCAAAGGATAAGTCCACAAAGGCTCTGCGTTGTTCTCTGTAGTTAGTTCCTGTGACACGAACTATGATTTCCTCCTCTGGGTTTATTAGTGTCTTTTTGACTGCCTCCAATACTTCTTCCTGTCTGTGTAGGAATCTAAGCCTCGAATTTCTACTGTAGCTTTGGGCTTTAGTTCTGAGATTGTCGCTATCTCGCCAAGAGTAGTTTGAACTGCTTGCAGAATTCGGACTTCCGTCCTCCTTTACCCATCTCTAATAAAATCGCACCCGTTTTCGTTTTCCGGATTGATCGGATCGCAATTTCCGCTTCGTCTGGACTTACTTTCTGTCGCAAGTCTTTTAGCACCTGGGCGTAGCTTTGGCCGTCTTTGGGCTTTACCAGCAGCGCTTCCGGGCGTGCTCTGGGCTTTTTCGAACGATCAATTTTGTCAGGCTTTGCCTTTATTTTCTCTCGCGTTTCATCAGATCTCGTCTGATATCTACTTTGCTGATCTGTTGGTATTCTGGTTCGTTGACGCTTTGAGTGGACAGTGGTCCATTTTTCTAGGTTATACTCGCTGCCGTTATCTGCTGCTTTCTCTTTTATTCGCTTACCCGAATCGGGGGCAGCAGGGCTCTGGGCTGCTCTCTTTTTTCTTGTCGTTAGGGGCGTCTCCGATGCTTTCCCTCTTTTGTCTTCCGGCGCCAGTCTGGCTTCTTTATCTCGGATTGAATCTGTCTCCGACCTAGTCCAGCTTCTCCGACATGATTTTGCGACATCAAGCAGTTCCTCAAGCCAGATACCCCGTTTTAACATCCTTACTGATATTAGGCTGTCTTATCGCTGCTGCTTTAATTTTCTTCAGAACCTCTTGGAACTTTAGTAAAGCCCTTCTTCTTCCTTACGCATCTTATAAATGAAGTCCTGTCGTGGGGAGCTAGGACGCCGAGGGCTTCGTTGTAAGTGTAAGTTCGGCTATGGCTGTGAAAGTGGGTGCGTTTCGTTGGTCTTCCTTTGTGGGTTTGCGGGCGGTCATCACTTCGCTCATGCTAAATGACCTCTCTCTCTGTAGTGGTT